>JAQMCW010167517.1:0-10000 GCA_030068335.1 Chrysichthys cranchii
TACGGAAAAGGCGGTGGGTCATTGGAGATGGGCGTTTACTGCAGCCCGGCGTCTATTGGAGACCGGCGTCTATTTGCTGCGCCACGGGTTTAACCCGGCGTTTATTGGAGACCGGCATCTATAAGAGACAGGCCACTATTAGAAGATATATGGTATATAATAAAGCAGTTCTAAGTAGGTAGGTAAGATGTAGATTGCTAATAAAAATTCAGGATTGTGAACAGTTAATTAATAGTCAATTCATGGATAATGTTTTGCAGCCAAATGTTATAGTTTATTACACACAACATATTTATATTTATATATCATGTTTGAGATTTTATAATAACAGTTTAGGTTAAATTATTATTTTTTTTTTCAAGTCAATAACCACTTTTATTATTTAACACAAATACATGAACAAAGATCTGGATACACTTAATGTGATTAATAACGAATGTGATATAAAAATGTATATATTATAACAATAACTATAGTTATGCTGTATATAAAGAATAATAATGAATCATTTATCGCTGAACTGTAAATGAAAGTGTTTGCTTTTTTTGTTGTTGTAAAGATTGGAGCAGCAGGTTCTGTGTAAAACTCACGGTGACGTTGGGGTTCAGTGGCAGCCCCCACATCAGCACACCGTTACCGCGCGGGCCGTGAGGAGGTCCAAAAGGTCGTCCACCTCCCTGAAGATATTCAAGTAAACCATCAACTGTACACTTTCCCCCTGAAAGTTTATTAAAGTCAAAGCTAACAAGCGTTAAAACTGGATATTGGAAGCTGCCTCGAGGGTTCTTTAACCTTGAGTTTAAGAAAGCCACTATCTAAATATAACATATTATTATTACTATTATTATTATTATTATTATTATTATTATAGTGACAGTTTTTTAATTATTTGTCCACCACAAAACAGGGTTCCTTCTCAGAAATAGAAGAAGCCAAAGTACACTTGAGGAACCACGCCATGACCAGAACGTACATGAGGAGGTCGCGGTCCAGGTCCGTGTGGTCCAGGTCCGTGTGGTCCAGGTCCGCGTGGCCCAGGTCCGCGTGGTCCAGGTCCGCGTGGTCCTCCTCTCCATGCTCTGAAATCTGAAGGCCTCGTAGATCCAAAGTCCTGCCCCAAAACACTGGTTAACACTTACTGAAGTGCTGAAGGAACCATCATGACGAGGAACATGTGTGTGGAACCTGAGGTTCTGTGTTCTCACTGTGTTCTCCATCTATACTCCAGCTTTCTGTCCCCTACACACTAAACCTTCAATTCAGAAAGTGTTTTATTCCTCTAATCCTGGACCACAGCATATGACCAATACTTAGCATTTTAAATAATGCATGGTACTTTTTATTCGTTTGCAGTTACATTTAATGTTGTGGAACAACCGTGAAATGAGTTCTCACTTGTCTTATAGAAGCTACAGAAGGTCATTCCCTTGCAAGCTTCTCTTTTTTCTCTCTCTCTTGAAGGTAAACAAAAACAGCTTGCAAACTCCCTACACAATACTTCGTCTCTGACGCTGGAGACTCCTTCCATAAACGTTACTAATATAAATGTCTTAAAAAGAAAAAATGATTTAAAAAAATATCTGTTTATTATTAGCTCCATGTCTGCTGGATGAGTTCCTGTGAACGAGCTGTTACTATAGAAATGATGACGTATCAGGACGAGAGAACTGATATAACAAATAATGACATTTCTGACAAATGGATAAATATTGTACTCACATGAGCAGCTGCTCCGACCATCAGTAACGCCATCACAAACAGATAATTCATTGCTGTGTGGTGTCAGTTACAGGTTAGTGTCAGAAAGTGCTCGCGTAAGAAAAGACACGAGAGAAGAGAAGACTCGTACCTGCTCTTTGTCTCGTCTCGTCTCACTGCTCGTCTCCGGCTCCTGAGTGTGTATTAATACTGCTCCCGCTGGGTACCATTGAGCAACCAGTGCCGTTACTCAAGAAGAAGTTTCTAGCCACTAATTATTATGACGACAAACAAAATCTACATTAATCCTGAGACAATCTTGCACCATGCGGCTTAAGCTTAGCTCCGAATCTCAACATCTCGCTTTTTCTTCTCAGAATGTACAGTTAAATTACTGAATTAATAATGGAATTATGACAATGGTCCTCTTATGGTTTATTTCTATACATTTTGTATATAAAGGTGTACTGTGGACGTATATACAGCAGTAAGAGATGCACAGATTTATTATTTATACTCCGTCACGCTAACTGACCACTCGCAACATAGCAGCAGATGGAACTACAGGGAGTCCTCAAATTACGATGAAGATGTGTTCCGCCACACCCATTGTAAGTCGAAAATATCGTAAATCAAACCACTTAGCCTAACTTAGTTATCTCAGACTAGTTTAGCCCAGCTTAGCCTAGCTTAGCCTAGCCTAGCGAGGAGTCTTTTCCTGTAAGAGACATGATGGGTGTTTAGAAGACATGCTTTTGAATTAAAATAAGCTCTTGAAGCATAAAAAACAGGCGGTAATGCACTGTACAGTACACCGATACACAAGGGAACTCTGTGAGTCGCGGGAGAGAGTGAGGCGTCACGCAAGGAGAGTGATCCAGGCATCGTCCGCGTACTTCCGGTTGTCGTCTGAATGTCTGTGTACGTCATACGCTGTTATGCTGGCCTGACTGTGACGCCCGTGAATTTGAAATATTTTCTAAATATTTTAAAATTTTAGTGTATCGCAATCATCATCGTAACTTTGAAAAGTCATAAGTCGGGCCATCGGAACTCGGTTCCAACTTTTTATCTAACTTTTCTCTATTATTGGTTAAATAAATTAGCTTAATTGTTTGTTTTTCATTTTTTTATTGAATTATTATTCTTTTAGGTAAGACACAGTTCAATTTTGGACTCAAATAAACAATTATTTATACAATTTTATACAATTATAAGGTCATTCAGCCTATACCCCTAATATTATGAACATCCTGTTTTATTGGCAGATTTGTGTTTTTTTTTCCTTTTCATAAAAATTCTTGAAATAAACAGAATTATTATTTAATAGTGAATAAAAAAAAAACAACCAACCAAACAAACAAAAACACAATTCATACTTTAAATGTGTTCAGAATTCATTTATTAATGTTAAACATTAGCTGAATAGTTGAGAATGATTTATTAATGTCAGTGTTTCTTGGTAAGATTAAGATTAATAATTAAGACTAAATCTGCTAATCCATATTAGTACACAGAGAATATGTGAGAATGTATTAATTAATGTTTGGGAGAGTGTGAGTACATAAACAGTGTGTGTGTGAAGTGTGTGTACTGGGTGTAAACTCTTACAGTCGCTGAGTCACTGTAATCTCTCCTCATCTCAGGATTAGCCGTCTCCGCTCTCAGGAGCCTTTATTAAAGCGCAGGATCGGACTTTATTCTCAACTGATGAGAAATTCATCTGACTTTTACACTCAGTTTAAACGTGTGTGTGTGTGTGTGTGTGTGTGTGTGTGTGTGTGTGTGTGAGTGTGTGTGTGTGTGTGTTGTTCTCGATGTGCTATGGTGATGGAGCATTTCAGCAATCGGTACATGTGGAAATTTCTCTCCGCAATAAGGTTTACACACACACACACACGCACACACGCACACGCACACGCACGCACACGCACACACACGCACACACTCAATTTTCCCTGGATTTATTACTCACTGAATCCCTGACACATTAAAAAATAACTAAATGAATAAATGACCAAACTGACCTTTACCATTAAGGATTCAATAATAATACACGTTATAGATTTATTATTATTTTATTTATCCACCATTAACTGAAATCTAACAACAGTAGAAAGCTGTCTGGTCAGTGGGAATGGGCCAGGACTAAATTAACAAGAAATTAAGCCCCCACTGTGCATGTCTTTGGACTGAAGGAGGAAACCGGAGTACCTGGAGGAAACCCACACGGACACGGGGAGAACATGCAAACTCCACACAGAAAGACAGGCGCCCAGGTCGACCCCGGGGATCGAACCCAGGACCTTCTTGCTACACTACACAATATATTCAGTTTAAAGGTTTACATTATTAGAGTGCACATGTAGCCAGTTCTTGAGTTTTTTGTACGAAGTCATTAGCAGCAGCAGGTTGGGATGACAACAGGCTAAATGATGTGTTGGATTTAGGGGCTTTTCCTGTGATGGAAGGGTAAGACTGTGGATTGTACTTGACCACAGGTTCAGTAACTGACTGAGAGAGGAGGGTGAGTATCCAAGGAGAGTTATATAAATATGCATAAACTGGCGGATGTTATGGCGAAGACGCAGAAGGCAAAAAGCAATAGTGTGTTTTAAAGCAGGCATTTATAACAAATAAAATAGCAAAATTATAAATTGCGTTTTGAAAAATGTACTTTTAGAGGCCAGGCTATACATTTCACTCCATAACAAACCAGGGACAGATGGCCATTTGGACAATCATGCATTTCACAGAAGATCTAATAGAAGGACGGTTTCTATATAGAAACCCAAGACTTGCTTTGGCCTTTGACTGCAGCATAGTGACATGGGGAGAGAAGGACAGTGTACTGTTTAACCAGATTCCTTCCAATAAAACCAGTGCCCTTCAGACCAAAACACATAACTTTAGTCTTGGCAATATTTAACGTTAAATTAAGATGAGTAAAAATCTTACTGTCTTTTCAGAAAACTATCCTGAAGTGATTTTATCCCTGCATCAGTAGATGAACCAGAGGCGTGTAGAATTATATCATCAGTATATACATGAATATAACAACATTCGGAATATCACTAATAAATATGGAAAAGAGAGCGTGACCGAGTACTGAGCCCTGGGGAACACCTAAAGATACATGGAGGACTTGAGTGAAATGGAGATCTAAAGCTTTCAAAATTTATAACTTGATTGAAATCCAGATTGAACAATCAAGATAGCAAATCTGCAGCAGTGACAAGTTTCTCCGAAAGCTTAGATATGCAAAGTAAAATGGATGTAGGCCAGTAAATGTCACGGATCCAGTTCTCATGGTGAGCGCTCTTATTTACCACGAGCTGCATGCTCTGGGGAATCGTCGGTATTCTGCACTCCGGGGGATTCTGCCACTTACTACAATTCCCAGAAAGTGAGCGCCGTCATGTGACCAGCCGTACTCGGCCCACCTGAAGCGAGTTGCAGCTAATGGCAACTTGCTTACCTTGGACTAAAAAAAAGGACTGCTCGCACTCTTCGCAGTGCGGGTCATGAATGATTGGAATGAAGTGTAAATATTCCGTGAATGAATCAAATGAAGGGTATATCTTGTCAATGGAATGACTACAGGATCACGTACGGTATTTATGTATCTGAATGGACTAAACGATAATTCCACGCTTCCGTATGTGGCCAGTTTTTGTTCCGTCTTCCTCCTGGTGTTTGAGTTGTTTAGTTTCTATTTTGCTTCTTTGCTGCATTTAACTAAATAAATATGATGGATGTTACGACTGACTCCTGCCTGCGTATGTGTCCACTTAAATCACATGTACCTTACAGTAACAGTAACCTGGTGAACCACCTTTAGAAAGACAATGACCTTTACGAATACAAGCAATAAAACAGTGATCATTAACATCATTACAGAACACACCAGACTTTCAGTAAACTAAATTATTTCTAATTTATTAAATAGATTTAGCCAAGGTAACCTGGGTACTGAAGATCATCTTTAGGAAAAAATTCCACTCCTCCACCCCAAGACAACTGAACCTGCAGAAAAGAATTTAACCAGACGGGTTTAATCCAGTATAATCCATGTTTCCGAAATCTGGTTTTGAGCCTCCAATCCATACTCTGAGTTGATCCAATAAACTCCTTGTATTTACATACAGGAAATGCATGTTTTTGCGTAACGTTTTTGCCCCCCCCCTTTTTTTTACAGCTGTAAACCTATATACATATGGTAATGCCATCTTAAAATGCTTAAAAAGTTTTTATATTTTCTATATAGTGTTTGGACTAGTTCATTTGTAATCTCACAAAAGCTAAAATGCTCGTAAAATATTCTGTTCTAATTGACCCAATTCTTTGTAAGTTAGATCCAGGTTTGTTTGCATGTGTGTTTGGTTTTTTTGGTATAGTTTGTCATTTTTAAATTGTTTTGTAATCGTTTTTTTTTTAGTTGAAGTTTAGGAATAAATGTTATTCACAAAAAAAAAAAAATCATCATATTGTTACAGCGCAATACACACACACACACACGCACACGCACACACACACACACAGTTTTATTTCTGAATCATCAGCATGAGTGTTTATTACAGCAATCTTCATCTGTGGAAATCAGTAATCCTGTCAGCAATGCCGCGTGATGTCATGATCTTTCTCTGAGGTATTTAAATCGTCCTGACGGTTCTCTCGCCACTTCAGATTTCATCCAAGACCTCTGTAGGTGAGACACTTTGTGAAGGTAATGAATGTCATGCATCTTTATGAAGATCAATTTCTTCCTTTGCATTAATGATTATCCTGAAACTGTGTGTCTTGTATATTTTCTTGAACAAACTCCAGAAATATGAAGAACACAGTTTGGGTCTTCTGCCTCATTGGCCTGAGTTGGGCTGTGCACGTAGGTCTGCTTTAGCGTTTAGGCTCTTTTCACTGTGTAACGTTGTTTAATTGTGGATTCATTATTTATTCTCTGGTTAACTGTCTTCCAGGCTGAAACCGAGTTTCATCGTGAGGCTCGCTCGCTCGAGTCCAACTCCGACTCTGATGAGGTTTGGAAAACTGAATTGTAAAAAAAAAAAAAAAATTGAAAGCCTGAATTAAAAATCTCATGCTGCAGTCTTGCACTCTGAACTCACATATCCACGGTCATTCGTGGATGTATATACATATATACAGTTTTCCCCATTGATAAATCTCGATATTTTACTGGATATGTAGCTGTTGTTTTGTGAAAATATGTAAAGTAATTCTGTTAATTTCAGACGGATTTTCCGAACATGGCAAAACTATTGGGACAGATAACTTTTATGAGGGAAGATGAACCAGACACTTGATCTACATTACACATCATTTCTGATCACTGATCAGGCAGCAACTCATGTCAAACTTATTAACGTTTTTGATCAAAATCAGAGACTATCCATACAAATATGACCTCGCCGTCCGCACCCGCGATCTTTCTAGCTGGAACGCTGTAATGTGTTTAGCTCAGAACTTTTTGGAATTTTCCATGTTCCGAATGCAATGGCTTGCAGCATAATTCTGGACTTTGCTGCATTTTTTTCATGTTGTGTCCCGTTCTGTGTTTGTACCGAACAGAGGTTTCCATTCTTTCTGAAACCTCTGACCCAAGATCAGCTCCGTCAGCTCCTACAGGATCTTCTGTTAGCCCTCGGACCAGCTCCTGCTCCTGCTCCGACAGGAGCTCTGACAGCAGCTCCAACTGCAGCTCCACCAGCCACTCCCAAAGCCGTTCTAATTGCAGATCCAACAGCAGCTCCAAATGCAGATGCAACAGCCGCTTCAACAGCCGCTCCAACCGCAGCTCCAAGTGGGGGAATCTAAAGCACAAAGTCCTTTAACCCTAAAGTGTTAACTCAGTCGGAGGTTTAGGCACACACAAAATATGACCAATCAGATCTGCGAAAATTCATCACAAAGCTTACTTAGAGATTTCTTGTGTACGTAAGTGTGCTTTATAGCCTAAACACATCTCTGTACACACCGGGGAATTAGTTGAATGTTATATTCAGTTACAAAAGTCAACGCCACGTGTGATTAGAGTTCAAAAACCGACATTTCAGGGAAACTGTGTAATCATACGTCACAAATTAGAGAAGTGTGTTACTGTCTTTAGAAACAGAAAACACTTGATAAATTCTCTTTGTGTCATTAAGCTCATTAAATTAGTCTCTGGCCTAAACAATGCAAATCTGTTCATCATCTAATATGAGGTTTTATCTTCATGTATGCAGTGAAATGCAGAATAGAGATAATAATAAAGATAAGAAATAATAAATCAAAATGGATGTCTTTGATTTTATGGTTTATAAGGAGTGGGTGAAACAAGAAAAGAAATAAAACATGTTTTCTTTCTGAAGGCTGAAGGGAAAGTGAATTTCAAAGTTGAGATATTGTGATTTCCCCTGAAGAGGGAAGCAGGTTGGCATGGTGAGGCCAACAGCGCACAGCGAAAAGGCTCAGGTTTTTACAATTATAGAAACATTCTGAGCATCTAGCTTCCCTTAAGTATGGATAGGACAGGTGAGACTAATGAGACAGGCTGCTCACGTCTCCCCCTGTTGGTCAAAGCTGATCTAGCAGGCAAGACATCTCCAGTCCTGGTCTTTACATTCAGACATTATAACTTAACTTATTGTATTTATCCTTTTGATTTTGTTATTTGTTAAACTTCCAGTGCACATATCCACTTAAAATGTACACAAATGATGTTGTTTTGAAATTTAGACCTACAAAAATGTACAAAAATCAGATTTAGAAACTTAGACAAATATGTTGGATAAGTTTAAAAAAAAAAATACTTAGACACCATAAAACACCAGCGTTAATACTTTGTTGTAAAGTGGTTTTTGTTCATTACAGCTTTGAGACGTCTACAGTGAGAATTAATTCATTTTGTTTGTTTGTTTTTTAGTTTGTAGCATCACTGCGGTCTAATTTGGGCTCATTTTGCTATGCAAATTGGCTTCGGTTCCCTCTGATGGAGTTAATGTATTTATAAAAGAAAAACACATATAAACTTCAAGGAACAGGAAAGGAGAAATCTATGTGACCTCACAGTGAGGCCATGTTGGATGGTTCTTCCCTCAATAAAGGGCTAAATTCTCCATTTGCCCATACATATTCCACTCATGATGAGTAATACCTTGAGGATGTGTAATGCCCCAGCAGTATGTACAGAGATACAGCCCTATATCATGATGCCCCCATCACCGTGCTTCACTGTGCATATGGAATTCATGGTGTTCTACAGATCATATGCGCAACCCTTTCAACTACTGAGAGAGATTTATTTTTGTTTCATCTGAATACACTGTTCCAAAAAAAAGTCTAAATGAGTGTAGTAATTTGTTTTTCCTTTTTTAACCCTGACCCTTACACGGACCCTAACCCTAACCCTTGCCCTAATTATTCCTTTTAAGCCTAAACCTTCCCATTCCCTAAACCTAACCTTCCTTCTGCTTCCCTAAACCGAACCCTTCCATTACCGAACCCTATCCTTTCCCATTCCCTCACCTTAACCCTCCTGTCCCCAACCCTACATTAGGATGAATCCTTCCATGCCAACCCAAATTTCCCTCCCTCCTTTTGTTCTTTTGTATTTCTCCAAAACCCCAATAGGCCTGTGCACTCTAAGGACAATCAATTCTACCACTATTCCTATCCTTTCAAAACCGTACACTAACCCTGACCCTAACCCTTACCCTGACCCTAATTATTCCTTTTAAGCCTAAACCTTCCTCTTCCCTAAACCCAACCCTTCTATTACATTATACTACCATCACTGGGCAGATGCACTTATGCAGAGCGACTTACACTTTTATCTCATTTATACAACTGAGCATTTGAGGTTAAGGGCCTTGGTCAAGGGCCCAGATGTTCTGGCCTTCTGATCAGTAGTTCAACGCCTTAACCCCCTGCACTACCCCCTGCCATTATCGTACCCTAATCTTTCCCATTCCCTCACCTTAACCCGCCTGTCCCCAACCTTACTTTAGGATGAACTCTTCCATGCCTACCCAAAATTCCCTCCCTCCTTTTGTTCACACTAAGGACAATCAATTCCACCACTATACATATCTAAACCTGACTTTAACCCTTACCCGTACCCTAACCCTTACCATTTCCCTGACCCTAACCCTAGCCCTAACCCTAACCCTTACACTTGCCCTAACCCTAACCCTTACACTTGCCCTAACCCTAGCCCTAACCCTAACCCTTACACTTGCCCTAACCCAGAACCTTTTTTTGCAGTGGAGTTTAGTGTGAGATGAAATCTTGCCCAGGGAAGATA
>JAQMCW010167523.1:0-10000 GCA_030068335.1 Chrysichthys cranchii
CTACGTCTCCACCGCAAAGGGAACGTGCATTAAAATCATCTGTTTATTTCATTTAGGTTTATTTTTCTATAATTAAACTTATTTTAATTTTATTCTATGTTTTATTGCCACACATAAACCCATAATGCACTTTTAAAAACATGTTTTTGAGGCTGAAACACATTAATTGCATTTACATTCATTTAAAAAACTGTATTCGGGTCGCGAACAAATTGGTTCACGAACAGAGTCTCGGAACGGATTCAGTTCGTGAGTCGAGGTCCCACTGTATACAAAACACAAGTGTGCAAATTCTTATTTCTTCTCAATGTACATAATGATTCTATAATAATTTAATGTATAAAATAAGATGTAATAATCAGCTTGATAATTACGCAAGTTTATGCATAAATAGAACCAAATATTTTTCACTTTTTCAGCAATATTGTGGAATAAAAAACTTTTTTGTTCTACCACGCTACTTGTTTCTTGACTTGACGTCAGGGCATATAAATCATGAAATAGATACACACCGATCAGCCGTACATTAAAACCACCTGCTGAATGTAACATAGATCCCACTTTTGGTGCCAAACAGCTCAGACCTGTTGAGGCATGGAGTCCGTATGACCTCTGAAGGTGTGCTGTGGTGTCTGCTACCAAGACGTTAGCAGTAGATCCTTTAAGTCCTGAAAGTTGCGAGGTGGGGCCCCCTGGTTCGGATTTGTGTTTTCAGCACGTCTCACGGATGCTTCAACAGATTGAGATCTGCAGAATTTAGAGGCCGGGCCAATGCCTTGAACTCTGTCATGTTCCTCGACTGATTCCTGAACAATATTTGCAAGATGGCATGGCACACTGTCCTGAAAGAGCCCACTGCCAATAAGGACCAGTGTTGCTCTGAGGGGTGTTCTTGGTCTGCAACAAAGTTGAGGTAGGTGTTAAGTATTAAATTTACATCCACATGAATGTCAGGACTCAAGATTTCCCAGGAGAACGTTGTCCAGAGCTTCACACTGCTTTCACCAGCTTGCCTTCGCCCCATAGTGCATCCTGGTGCCATCTCTTCCCCAGATAAGGAACACACGTGCACCCGGCCATCTACATGACGTAAAAGAAAACCTGATTCGTCAGACCAGACCACCTTTTTCCATTGCTTCCATTGCTCCATGGATCAGTTCTGTCGCTTACGTGGCCATTGTAGGTGGACAGGGGTAAGCATGGGGCACATATGACTGGTCTGAAGCTATCCAGCCCCGTACACAGCAAGCTACAATGCACTGTGTGTCCTGACACCTTTCTATCACAGCCAGCATGAACTTTTTCAACAATCTGTGCTATCGTAGCTCAGCTATGGGATCGGACCAGACGGGCTAGCCTTCACTTCCCATGCTCATTAATAAGTCTTGAGCACACATCACCCTGTCACCGGTTCACTGGTTGTCCTTTCTTGGACCAATTTTGGTAGCTACTAACCCTCTGCATACCAGGAAAACCCCCCATAAGACCTACTGTTATGGAGATGCCCTGACCCAGTCGTCTAGCCAACCCAAACCGGCTCTGGTCAAAGTTGGTCAGATCTTTACGCTTGCCCAATTTTGATGCTTCCAATACATCAATCAGCTATGAACAGACAGAACCGTCTGTTCACTTGCTGCCTAATATATCCAAGCTCATGACAGGTGCCTTTGTAAGAAGATAATCAAGGTTACTCATTTCACCTGTCAGTCATTTCAGTCTTATGGCCGATTGGTGTAAGTTTTTGTTTTGATTTTCTAAACCCACTTTCACTCTCAACTGAAAGGAGTTTAAGTGTGTATGACACTTTAATTCTTCTGTCTGTTGAAATGCCTGGTGACTGTGCTGGCCTGAGAAGACCCCAGACTTGAAAAGGATTTGGTAAATAACACTTTATTTTTAACAAATATGTTCTGTTTCAGTCGTGAAAAAGGCTTCACATGACGGCGGTTCAGGACAGGAAAGTAAGGCAAAAGTTCATTTTGCTCATTCATGTGATCCTCATCAATGTTTTTGTTATATAATTGGAGTCACTCTTTGGGTATAAATGAAAAAGTACATATAATACCTACAATTTTTTTTCCTACAAAACATGGCCTGATTAAAGCAACGTCCCAGATATTACTGTACATGATATTATTTGAGTCTCTGTGTATCGTGAGCTTTTTTTTCTTTATTGCTAAGTTAAAAAGTTCGTTCGTTTGACGTATTTAAAACACTTCAAGGCATGAAAAGTTCCAACAGGTGCAAACACAAACTGGTTTACTGGGAGAAATAAGAATCAACAGGAATCAGGAAAGTAGTGATCACATGACCTAAAACAGAACAACCTCTCACAGAGAAGTTATCTTTCAGAAGCGTTTGAAAAGATCTCAAGGTGTTCAATCAGAAATACAGGCAACACAGAGACAAAGTCATGACCAAAAGCCAAGACGGAACAGGGAAAGGAAACAGGCCGCACAGTGGTGTGGTGGTTAGCACTGTTGCCCCACTAGCAAAAAGGTCCTGGGGTCGATCCCCGGGGTCGACCTGGGCACCTTTCTTTCTGTGTAGAGTTTCCATGTTCTCCCCGCGTCCGTGTGGGTTTCCTCCGGGTACTCCAGTTTCCTCCCACAGTCCAGAGACATGCACAGAGGGGATTAGGCTAATTGGCGACTCTAAATTGGCCGTAGGTGTGAATGTGAGCGTGAATGGTTGTCTGTCTCTGTGTGTCGCCCTGTGCTGGATTGGTGACCCGCCCAGGGTGTAACCCCGCCTCTTACCCGAAGTCAGCTGGGATTGGCTCCAGCTTCCCCCTCGCGAGCCTGAAGAGGGTTAAAGTGCAGAAGATGAGATGATGAGAGGAAAGGAAAGGAAACAAAGGGAAGGAAAGGAACTAACAGGACTGGACAGGAGAATGATTTTAAGAAATCCAATCCATTCTCATATCCAGTCCTGTTAGTTCCTGTTCCTGAAATGTTTTGAAAATTTTTCAAATTTGAAATGTACATTATATGCATTTAATCCTGATTTATGCTTGTGTCTTTTGTAATAAGGATGAACATCTCTAAAACTTACCTCGCATGAAATATTTGAAAGTAAAGATCAATATACTTGTGCAGGCATCTGTAAATCTGGTAAGATCTGGTATTTCCACGCACATGCCTAAATCGCATTATATTTAGTCAGCTTTTAGACCGAAGAAACCTACTGACTAATATGAAAAAGATCCTACGGTTCCTTAAATGTATAATCTATTACATTTAAGGGATAAAATTACAGTGTAAAAGGGATATTTTATCACTCTTTCTATTGTATTCTTTCCTATTACATCTTGATCCCCTCTGCGTCCCACTATACTGTAATCTGCCAGAGCAGTCATATGACCCTCCTGCTGTGGAATGCAGTAATGAATAGCCTTAATTTCCTCCCTGACTCACATGTAACATTCAGTACTCTGTCTGCACTGCATTCAAGAGTCCCATATACAATGCTATAAAATACTTCCATAGCTTCACGGCACTGTATGCAAAAAACCAAACACTGGGTTTTTTTTTTTAAATGGTTCCCTCTGGAACCTTTAACATTTTTTCAATTTGTTCCTCACTGGATCCCTTAATGGTTCCTGATGGTTCTTTAATGGTACACCTTTTCAACAGGGGAATCCCCTTTTGCTGAACCACATTAGACAGATTTGTTCTCTATCCAAATAACTTTAAATCTAAGAGTTTTTATGTTTAAAAAAAAAAAAAAACACTGACTAACATTAACTAAATACTAAACGTGCTTCAGAGGATCTAGAACCATTGGTTTTCTTTCCTTGGATGAGGCCAGTTCAGATCCATTACTCACATAATACGTGATACTAAAACCATACGGATCGGTCAAAAGAAAGGAAGATATAGATGATTTGACAAAACATCTTCAATTTAATGTTGCAATTTAAGATCTATGGTCTAGGATGCCACCAGATTGTTGTATTGGATTGTTATTGGAATAAAGTAATCCCCTGCTATATTGAGGTTCACATTTCACGTCCCCGACTATTTGCGGATTTCTATTTAGAATATATCAATTTTTTTGCGGATTTCCCCAGTATTTTGTGGCATCCGCAAAACCGCTAGTGAATTGTTTTTTTTGGAATTTTCAGTGTCGGAATTCATCAAACAGATGTTTCTTGATCCAGCTGCTTATGTCAGTACAGTACCGTCTGTTGTTTACGCCAACTGTAGTGGTTCTGAAATCCAGTCTGCATCTAGTGGGGGTTAATTACAGTATTATACAGAATAGAAAAAAGCCTAGGCTAGGCTAGTGTACTACATACATACAGTACCGTAAATATAAGTATAGACTACGCTAGTATAGTATACAGCACATTACAGTACTTGCTTTAAATGTCATGTTTCTATGAATTCGACACAAAATTCACCTCGCTATATGCTTGCAAATGTTTTCTTTATGTGATTAATTGTGTCTAGAATGTGTTTAAAGAGTGTAGGAGGATCATTTAGGGCTTAAACCATTAAAAAAAAAGCATTTGGGGGTGGCGTCCATGCAGCGTGGATTTTCATATTTCGCGGAAAGTTTTGGAACGTAACCCCCGTGAAAGATGAGGGACTACTGTATCGATGGCATTGAAAATGGAGACTCGCTACTTGCCGCAGCGGATTCTGGGAAGGATCAGGTTGCCCTTTTAAGGGTCTAAATGTTGTAAACTCACACATAGCATTTAAAATACACCTAGCTGAACAACATCTTAAAGGTCCAATATGTAGAATTTAGGGGTGATCTATTAGCAGAAATGGAATATCCATCAAGGATCCATAAGTATGTGTACATTAGTGTATAAATACATGTAACTATGAATCATTGTGTTTTCATAAGCTTTATGAGCCCTTTATATCTACATACTGTAGGGAGCGGGTCCACCTCTACAGAGCCGCCATGTTGTGCCTCTACAGAAGCCCAGAACAGACAAACCTCTAGAACGTTTTTACAAGTGGCAGCATAAATCTGGAAACAAAGCACCAGAAGGATTTAAAATAAGAAGAAAGGACAGGAATCAGTGTTTGCTGGTGCTGGATGATAAGTTTGAGACCCCAAATTTTGAAAAATGGACAATTATACTTATTATTTAGCATGTGAAAAAGCAAGGGAGTGTGAAAGTAGGCACTTGGAAGTATGTTACGGGCACCAAACTCTGACTCAGGTCCTACAAGGACCAAATAGCCCATAACAAAAAGCCCGATACCCCATATTCCTGGACCACACCCTACAAGACACCCTGAGGGACACGGTCAAATGCTTTTTCCAGATCCACAAAGCACATGTGGACTGGTTGGGCAAACTCCCATGCACCCTCGAGTATCCTGCTGAGTGAATAGAGATGGTCAAGAGTTCCGCAGCCAGGACGGAAGCCACCCTGTTCCTCCTGGATCTGAGGTTCAACTATCTGTCGGAGCCTCCTCTCCACTACCCCTGAAAAGACTTTTCCAGGGAGGCTGAGGAGTGGGATTCCCCAGTAGTTGGAACACACCCTCCAGTCCCCCTTTTTAAAAAGGGGGGAACCACCACCACAGTTTGCCAGTTCAGAGACACGGCCCTTTTATTGTGTTTTTACCTCCATTATATCTGAGAATAAGGATCTCTGACACACACTGGCCACTAGAGCATACTGTAACCCATTTTATACTGTATGACAGCGCTGCTGGAGTCTTGATTCTGATTGGTCAGAAAGCTTTGATTCATTTTCTTCACAGCAGATGAATGTGCTCATTTTAATATGTTAGCACATTTCTATATGAACAAATCATTTACAGCAGATCTATATTGGATAGCCGATAACAGCTGTAGCACATATAACATATTAAAAATGTGTATAATTATTGATGCAGTGCAATTCGCTGTAGATGTTTATATAATATTTATGGTAGGAGTCTGAAGTGAGAGTCAGAGCTTTGTCACAGTCAGATATCAAGCTGTAACTTTTGATTCTCCAACGCAGGAATGTTTTTTTTTTTGGGGGGGGGTTATGCTTACACCCACTGTACTTTGTCTTATATGAGACAAACATGAGAGAAAGTCCAACCACAGCTGTTCTTTTGGAGTTGATTCATCTTTCTAACCCGGTACCAATCCAGTAAGAGATGAAATCCTGGTTATTGATATTTTCAGGTTTGTAATGTCTATATATTATCAAAAACATGCACCTGCCCCAGCAATACGTACTGTCATAAAAAAAATTCTTCTCTCTGAAAAAAGCTCTATATTTTTTTTAACAAATGGACTGTTTCGGATGAATATGTATTAATAAAAAGCAACAGCTGGCCTTAGAATTTCATTATAATTTAATTTATCGCAGAGTTGCAGGCAGAGGGCGATAGCAGTCTTGCAGTTATACGTCTCTCTGTCCAGACGCTTCCATTAATAAACCTCACATCCATGGGCTTATAGGAGCCGGCTCACCCTTCCCAGAATCCAGCTCTGATTGTGCGCACTGAATACTGAGCCTTTACAAGAAAGCTTTCACGAATAAAAATGTTCACAAAAGGAGATTATGAGGAGTGAAGTATCAGCCTAGACTGAGAAGAATGAAATGCCTATGGTTAACTAATCCTACCAACTCAACAGCAGACCAACAAATTCAGGCAAAAGTTTATTACCCTTTCTTACAAGGCTTTGTTGAAAATTCTGATCAGTCAGTTACGGCATACTTTGGTCTGTTATTTCTGTATAACAAACTGTTGCTATGTAAAACAGACTGTTCCTACGGAGTGTGGCGTTTAGCAATAAAATCATTTTTAAGTCAATATGTTGTGTCAAATTACTGATTTCCTTAGTAAGTAGATGAGTAATATGCAGGCTTGTAGCAGTTTATTTTTCAAATGGAACACATGGGAATATCAACGGCAGCAAAAATGGCGATGTAGAGCAGAGGCTTCTGGGAAGAGTGATCTGGGTTCTATAATGATGACTGCAATGCATGTGATGCTGCGTTCCATTTGTCCTTGGAAATCGGGATATCTGAGTTCAGAGTCAAAAATGTCAACCGGAACACCCCCTGAAGTCAGATTTCTGACTCAGAATGTTGGGAGATCCTCACGAGTTAAACCCGAGCTTAACCCTGAGTTAAAAATCCAAAATGGCGGGCCCCTGTCTGAACAGGCAGCGAAAGCTGTAGTTTTATACTGTTTATTCAACTTCTGTCTGTTTTTTATGTCACTTAATCAGTCGTCCACACAGCACTGTCCAAGTTTTATCTGTGCTCATACTGATACGGTGTTTTGATGTGCTAAATACCGCGTCATGTGTTGTTTTCAGGTGGTGTTGCTAATTAATGGTGAACGCCTACCCGGTAATGAGTGAACCCGGCTTCCCCCACCCCATTTATTTTTAAAGAAAAGTGCTAAAAGGAAGCTGAAAATCCGCTTCAAACTTGAAGGTTAGTTTTAATGGGGAGAGGTCAGATTATTCGGGACATATTTTGATCAGATTTGCGGTAAAACACCGCTAAAGGACAAAAGAGCAAGAGCAATAGCAGCTTTCCTGAAGGCGTCCATATTGACTTTCTGACTTGTACAAATGCAATGCAGTTAAATCAGGCATGATGTCATTCCCAGCTCTGAAATCCGACTTCTGAGACAAACTGAGCGCAGCAATAGATTCCTTCAATCATGGAACACACCATTTGCAGTTTTGTAGAAGTGTTTAAAGCACCATGGAATAATATCATAATTAATTGTTGAAACTCCTGCAAGCATAAATTGGTGTTAAAGCATTTTTATATATGACTACTTATTGTCAATATACTAGCCTGTGCAAAAGCATGCAAAAGGTGACGCTGTGCATAAAAAATGTCCCTAAGACTTGTCCCTAAGACTTGTTCCGGGTTGTTTTTCTCATGTAATTTTATGTTTTTTATTTTTTCCTCACGTGATTCATTTATATTTTTACATATTTAACTACTATTATTGTTGTTTTTGCATGGTTCATTTATTCTGAAATGGTAATCTTCGGCATGTGATTTTCTAACATATTAATCAACTTCATTTTTTTTTTTTTTTTACATCAAGCTTCATATGTGAAATTTCAGGGCATAACATGATGAAATGCACCTCCACATGCTTTTCACGTGTGATTAAATATCACTTACATGAGCGCATGTATGGTATTTTTCCATAAGGGGCTCGTTTTGTCTAAATTATCTCTAAAAGGGTGGATCCCTGCCTTCTGGTGTCTTTGTGGAGCACCATCTGTCCATGAGGAGGTTTAAAACCATCAGCTCAATTAAGCACTCGGCTGCATTTTTCCTTCAGGTCCAGAAATCAATACACTGTGCTTTAGGCAGGAGTCATGAGTGCGCAAAATTGCCAATGTGTTTCCCTTAGAGGAAAATACAATAGCAGCTGTGTCTCTTTTTTCCTTCTTCCTATTGCATTTAAAGAACCTGATATCAGATCCTTGTGGTGTGGGCGTGGTCAGAGTGAGTCAGGGATTTTTCCTTCCTTCATTTTTTTGTACCATCACCATGCTGATTCTCCATTACAGTACTTGTATTGTCTGTTCCTGTCCTCCCCCAGCCTGGATAAGTGTGTTTTTACAGTGACGGGCCAGGATGAGTAAAAGGTAATAAGATGAGGACTTGGGAAGTCGACATGCACTGAAAGAAGGGCAGGAAGCGGATGTGGAGGAAATGAGGGTTGTTTTTAATGAGAATACAGCGCATGCTTAATGCAAGTGACTGACAAATGGGAAAATAATACATTTTTTAAAAGATTTTGATGAAAGCACATCATTTATTCAATGAATTTGTTTAGCATACCTATAGTCGCTAATTAATAAAACAAATCTCATTAAGCATTCCATTCTTCTTCTTCTTCTTCTTCTTCTTCTTCTTCTTCTTCTTCTTCTTCTTATTATTATTATTATTATTATTATTATTACAGTTCCCAGTTATTATGCCTCACAGCTCCAGATTCCCAGGTTTGATGGAGTTCAGGTTGTTCTTTTTCTTTGTGTTTCATAGGTTTTCGTCTAAGTGGGTTTCCTCCAGGGTTGTGGTTTCCTCTCATCTCCCAAAAACGTGCCTGTGGGTGGACTGCTTGTGCTTAGATTAACCGTGTGTGTGTGTGTGTGTGTGTGTGTGTGTGTGTGTGTGTGTGTGTGTGTGTGTGTGTGTGTGTGGTGTCCTGTAATGGGCTGCTAGTATCCCACCGAGGGTGTATTCCTACCTCACACCATCAACCAAAACTGAAGAAGCATTATTATTATTATTATTATTATTATTATTATTGTTGTTGTTGTTGTTGTTGTTGACTGCATGGCATGTACACTCCAGCTCAGTAGCTCAGATACAGAAATGCCTACAGCACATGCATGGTGTAGACCTGACACAAGAGCAGCACATCCCCCAGAACAAAAAAAAAATTCCCCATCTCTAACCCCTATTCTCCTGCACTATTAAACAAACACAAACCTTTCTAGAACCATGTTTAATTCCAGCTTTTATGCATTGCATGGGTTTTTCCTTGGAAACTTTCCTCCCCCAGAGCAGGCTCCAGCCATGAACAGCTCTTTGTATGGCGCTGGTGCTGATGCTGCAGCCGGCCGGGTTCTCCGCAGCCTTTGATTGGTCAGAGCCCGCCTGGGCTCAGTGACGTCACCGGCAGTGTGTTTCAATCAGCATCTTTCTGCGTCTGCGCTATAAAAGGGCCGGTGCGCGCTGTCCGAGTTTTCCACCGGCAACTTGCAGCAGGAGGAGACAGAGAACACACACTCACCCGCATAAACACACACACACAAACACACACACACACACACACGCACGCACCCAGAGGATGAGGGAGATTGTCCACATTCAAGCCGGCCAGTGCGGCAACCAGATCGGAGCCAAGGTAAAACCCAATAATAATAATAATAATAATAATAATAATAATAATGATGATGATGATGATGATGATGATGATGATGATGATGCATGGAAATGTCCTAGCATTTAGCTTTAAAGTGGTGCAGTTCCCAAACG
>JAQMCW010167567.1:0-11238 GCA_030068335.1 Chrysichthys cranchii
GGAGGCGACCAACCAGAGAGCGCTGTGTTGTGTATCCTGGGCGCTGATTGGCTCAGTGACCGTTCATCTCATCTGGTTAGTGATCGATATAGGAATTTATATGTTGTTAAAATGACGTAGGTTTGAGAGTGTAGAACATGTTCAAGAGCATGGGAGGTGTTTATAAGAGAGTGGGAAAAGGTTAATAAGAGAGTGGGAAGGGTTTATAAAGCCTTACATTATATATAAATAATAAAATTAATGTAACGGCACAACATCGCTGTTTCACCTTTCACGGGGGGTTACCGGAATGTAGCCCCCACGGTAGGCTGGGGTTCACTGTATACCGTTTTCCCCCCGAAAATATGATGTTTCTTCTGGATGCTCATAATATAAGCCCTACTCCAAAAATAAGCCCTAGTACCAATCCCAAGCAGGCGCCTGGATATAATACAGTCGACCCTGTGAAGTCATGATTCAGAGTTCACTGCCTCAGTCGTTATTAGAACCTATGTAATAATTGTTCACGGATACCTCCACAAATTCGCGGAAATTTAAATAATTTTTAAATTATTAAGAAAAATATAATTTACTAATTTTGTAACATAAATATTAACGCAAATTCCTCAGAAATTCCTAATAAAATATAACTGTATACATTTTTAGTACTATCGAGAGAACACCACGCGACCATATACGAAAATGTGTGTTGGGATGGTGAAATACCCCTGTGCTCAGAGGCGGAGTACTCCCGCCGCATCAGAACAGTTCACCGCATGGAGCTTCCCCTTCACATACCAAAGAAAACCACAGCACATGCCAAAGAAAACACGCTTGCATGAAATAAAGTCATAAATATATATGTAATGTATAATGTATTAATACAATATATAATGAAATAAATATACAGGGGTGACATTGGTATTTTACATTGACTGGTCATGGAAAAATAAGATGTCCCTTAAAAATAAGCCCTAACGCCTCCAAAAGTAATATAAAACCCTGTCTTATTTTCGGGGGAAAACGGTATATATATATATATATATATATGGGGAGAGAGAGAGATAGCTTGTCTCGTTTTTTCTCTCTTAACGTTCAGATCTAAGCATATGACACAACTATTGTGTCGTTGCTAATTTTGAGCAGTAAACAAACTTCCTCAGCCACAGTGGTAAGTCTCTAAGGGAAACGGTCTGCATAGTGACATATAAACACAACAGAAACAGCACTGGCTGCAAGCATGCAGGTAACTTTAACAAAACTTTAACACGGTTAATCACAATGTATATTAACAGCAATAATGTCTTGCAGCTTTGGTAAGAGATCTTTTTTATGGATTTTAAAGCTATTTCATGGTAAAATAATGCATTTTATAGTTTCTGGAGACGCTTAGCTAGCTTGCTAACTTACTGAATAGTTCACAATTTGGATAATTCATTAATCTTGTTCCCGAGGCAAAAGCTTGTTTATATCTAAAGCCAGTTTTGGATGTTGTCACATAGAAGTAACTATTTTTAAATAGCTTATCTAGATTTAAATTACCTAGCATTTCCTTTCCTCCTGCTTTACCTGGTTTCCACTTGTTAGGAAAATAGACATGAAAGTAGGGAATACTCTAAATTGTCCATCAAATTTTTTCCTGTCACTTCCTTGCTGTAGCAATGTCTGCACCTAAAAGAGAGGTTTACAGAGAGACAACCAAGCAGACAGCTCCCAGAAGAAACAGCCATGACAGATCATCAGCTCATAATCAAGGATCTGTTCCTATTTTACCTTTCCTGACATCCTGCTCTCAAATATTTATGGGTGAACCTCCAACTGATCACCCACTCAACAAGCCTCAGATGTCACAGCTGCCTGACATATCTGTTATTGGCCTTCCTCATTTGGTAGCAAGAGTGGGTCCAGAGGTGGCAATGTCAGACTCTGTATGGACAGAGGGACCTGGTCTGATATCAACTGCTCTCACTACTGATTTTCCTCTCAGAGTAAATAAACATCCTCAGAAAGTAAAGATAGAGTAAGTCATGGAAAATGCATCATCCTATTGTGAACAGCTTTGGTTTCTTTGTTGTATGGGTTGTCTTTATTTTATCTTGACTTGACATGTCTTTTTAAGCTCTCTATATGAAGATGTGTCCAAACAAGGTTCCAGAGAGGGAACAAAGATTGGGAAAGAGTGTAAGACCAAGTGCAGTCCTCTCACCGGCACTGAGGTGTTTCAGATTTTTACACAAAAAAAACAACTGGGGGGGCTACAGTTTTACCATCTGAAGGTTTCTGAAGATGGTCCATATAGGTACTACTACTTTATATATATTCACATTACAGAAATTCAGTCTGTCTGCCAGGTTTAATGATTGTGAAGTTTAGTAAGTCTACTGATCCATGTCTGATATGTGTTTGATACAATTTGTAAAAGCAACTCTTAACAGAAATGCTTTAACATATAGATATATACATAGAATCAGTATAGTAGTAGTACAAATAGAAATTGTTTAAGAATAGCAGATTATATCAATCAAAATATACACTGCAATTCAGTAATTTATTAGTTTGTACCACTAGGGTGATTGAATGATCAGCATTCTCTCCCAGGATCATGTAGGTTTCAGTAAATTTGAAGACTGCATGAGAGCAATTTCGGACTTTTGAACAAAACCTTCAAGCCTAGCAGTCCATCTTTGTGCTTAATTTCTGCTTGTATGTAATTTTGGATGAACATCACTGTGTATAACTGACCTTTTCTAGACCCTATGATCTGCATGTGGTCCCATGCAGCAAAGCAGGCTTGGACCACTACATTTTCTCACCTACCACAGTGATTCATGTGAAGGATGGCTGTAGTGTTGAGCTGTTGAATCTAGCAGAGTGGTACCGCGAAGCCATACTATGGAAAGCCCTAAGAGATATCCCATTTTTCAAAGATTATCTACTACATAAGGCTTTCACCAGGTGAAAAATCACTTACTTCATCTTTTAAAAAATTTCCTGCTTTCTGTTTGTCAGCATCAGTAAGGCAAATATGTGTTATGGGATAAATGTTTATATCAGTTATACCTTCATATTTTATGTAATATAGACAAATTTTTGTTTGGCAGATGTCACAGCTTTCTTTATCTTAAAATTTCTGTTTTGCTAACTGTAAGCTTAAACAGTTTGTTTTCTTCCCCCAGATGGCACAGAAACGTGTGTCATGTCTCATTTCAACGCAAGTGTAACCACCTTCAGTCTCAGTTACTGATAGCTGTTCCCCAGTTCAGGGAAGCTTTATTTCATTTGACCAGGTGCTTGATCGTTTAACATTTGAACTTTATTCATCACTCATTACATGAAAAGTGTTTACTCTGTTTCACAAATGTTGCATATTTTTTCTTGTTTTTAGACTCACTGAAAAGCTTAAAAAAGTCCACTGGCTACTACAGGATGAGTCAAACACATACACACTTACAGAATTCCAGACCCTACTGTTGAAAACCAATCAACAATCTCAAAGCTTCAAAGAGAAATTCTTACATTACCGCTCTCTGATACTGACTACGGTAATTTTAAATTTCATTATAATGGGTAGCTGCTAATTAACAGAATCCATGTCTTTAATTGGGGGGAATGTTGGCTGAGACTGTAGTCATTTTTAAAAACAACTCTCTTTCTAAAAGTTCTCGATTACAGAAGTCCAGAGCATGGAGAGGCACATGAATAAATAGTGATTAACTATTTATTGGTGCATTAAGTAAAAATTGTCAAAATTTGTACGTTCGTAAAGTTGTAAATTGGCTTTCAAGCAATTAAATGTCACAGGACACAAAAAGTGAGGTCATGATAGTCCTTAATCATGGTAAACCACAATAGTTTAAGGGTGGGGGGGTTTATACATATGTGGGGATGGGGGATGGGCTCAACATAATTCAACTCCAACAATTTAACTGTTAGATATAATATTTGGACAAATTTTGACAATTTGTTGAGCTATACCAGGGTGTCATTCTGGGCATAACCAATAACCTGTGAAGTTTGAGCCATATCAAGCAATGTATGGAGACGTTAAGACTACCTGTTTTTGTGACAAGACATATAAATTCATTGTGCTGCCATTTAACACTGAGCAAGATATCAAAGATTCTTTCACATACATAACATAACATCAGTAACAACTTGACATCATGTATACCAAATCTGAAAAGATGGATAGTCTAGGAGAAGTACGTTAATATGTAACACCTTTAAAAATGCACAAAATTCACAGTATTTAACTTTCTGTTGGGCAGGGTTAATGTATAAATATTGTGAATTTTGTGCATTTTTAAAGGTGTTACATACAGTGTTGTCTTGGGGAGATACACATGCCTACCAAAGTTGGTGCATGTACGTGAAATTATTTGCTGGGCATAAGACTCAATGGCATGTGGTGGCATCAAATAGAGTCACTGGGCCAAACCACTCCAGCCATGAAGAAAAAAAACTACAAATTATAAAAAAAAAAAATCTCAGCAGAAGTAATAGGATCCTACACACTTCTAGTGCTTGGGTCTTAACAAACAGTAACATTTGAGGAAATAAAAATAAAAAAACTTTAACAACACAATAACTTGATTGCATAAGTGTGCACTCCCCTAAACTGATACTATGATAAAGCACCTTTTGCTTGTAGAAATACAGCTCTCAGTCTTTTTGGATAAGGGTCTTCCAACTTTTTATTTCACATATTACCGTGGGGATCTCCAGTGTACAGCTCTCCGTAGGGCTTGTTTTTTTCCCTGAGAAAAGGCTTACATCTAGCCAACCTACCCCATAGCTCAGACATGTAAAGAACAGACAAGATTGCTGACACATGCAGAGCGTTACCAGTATTAGCTAGATATTCCACCAGCTACTAGATTCCCTGGTATAGTTTCATCTTCTCCTATTGTCGATTTTGGAGGGACTCCCTATTCTTGGTAATGGATGAAGCCAAAAAGATGTCTAGAAAATCCTGAAACAACTGATCATTTTTGGGGTTAAGCAGACACATTTCATATATGGCAAGTTTATGATAATTATTTTTAAACATGAATCTGAACATAATTGTTCAATTCTGAGCATAGTCGCATGCCCCATTATAAAAGGGTGAGCACACCTGTGGCATTTGGGTTATTATAATCTATTTTTTCTTTTTTTTTTTCTTAATTTTTATTTGTTGTTCCCTTGAATTTTGTGGGATGGCATATCAGATTAAATCTGGCATAATTTATCAGGTTTAATTTTTTACATCACAAAATCTAACAGGAGTGTGGACTTTTTATATCTGCTGTACTTGTTCCCAGGAGCAATGTCTCTAATTCTGCACCCAGCTTCGTCTCCAGCACCTTTAATACATTAATCTATCTTGATAAAGCACAGTTAGTGTTTATTCTGGTTTTACTTATTTTTCTGTCAATAATTGGTCGTCAGTCTTTCATATCTCACTGCACTGAGCACTTGCTGAATTGAGTCTGAAAGGGCTGTTGAGCAGTGACTATAAAATGACTGACAGGAGTCCATCCAAACACAGTCAAGCGTTTTGGACGAGAAGACATTTTTCCAAATTGGTTTTCTCAGCTACTGTACATAACACAGTTGTGCTACGACCATGGCTTAAATCATTATTTTTTATCATTTCTATGCATTTTCCTGTTATTTCTACTAGCAAGAAAAAAAAATATTGCACTTTTTGCAATATATGTAAAAAATAAACATGAGCGTATTATGCCCTGCAGTGAACTGGGGTGAATTCTTCTTTCATCCATTGTTCCCAGGATAGGTTCTGGTTTCATAACAACCCTGGCTAGGATAAAGTTGTTATTAAAGATGGATGAATGAGTGAATGTTAAATGTTTGTGTATGTACAGCATTCATAACACTGATGAAAAAAAATCTTTTTACATCTGAAGCACATACATATTTGCACAATTTTATATCATTTTATCATGGCACAAAAAGACAATTTTTTTATTTATTTATTTTTAAACCTCAAGCCTTGGTAGTGTGAATAAATCAAATTAAGAAGTTTATGTTTATTGCACCTGCCCCAAAGAACTCTAGAAATTATTATGATACTTAGCTAATATGCTACAGTTTGCTTTCAAAAACATAAATGTAACCATAGCCAATGATTGGCTTTATGTTTAGGTACAGGAGACCTGCTATAAAAAATACCAGGAAATACAGCACCAAGTGGAACAATTTGAGCTGAGCCAAGGCAGGAAGCCTTTGCATCTATGGCAGGCCTCAAATGGAAGCCTTAATAAAAAGCTGAACCAGACTGGTCAAGTCCTTCAAAGGCTGGGAAACTTTACAGCTCTTATAGACCACATGATTGTACAAAACCTTGTTGCTGTCACTCATTGTGAGCTCATGAGCTACCTCAATACATTTTTGAAGGTAAAACATCATTCTACTCATGACATATTAAATGTTACATACATTCATTATATATTAGCTGGACGTCCATGATTGTTCTATCACATGCCTTAGATAATGATGGTGCCATTCATGAAAGAGTGAATGGAAAGTGGACTGGATCTCATGTCATTGAAGATTGTCTCAACCACAAGCATAGTGGTTGTCTTAGAGCTTTTATTTTTAGCTTTTCAGCTCAAAAATATTCACTTTAGACACAGATAAACAACTCCACAGACACACACAGATACTGGTCATCCTCCTCGTTCACCGCTCACTGTGGATTATATAAAGACAGAGTTAATGATCCCCAATGTGCACTCATTCACCACTCCCTGTCTCCGACTTCTCTCCCCTGCCAGTAGGCGGCGCTCGACCACACCCCCACTGCCACACACCCCTACTGCCGGACTCAGGCTGGGGAGCCGTCCAGCCTGCAGCCAATCCAGAGCAGGGGGACACTCGAAGTTCCCGGCGGCTCTTTGGAATCAGTAACTGGGTGACCTGTTCCCCTGTCTGAGTGTCCTGCGTCACTCGATATATTCACTCTTTAACTATCGCGAAATACGGATAGGTTGTTCCGGCACCCGGCTGGAGGGGTTGACCATCAATTACTTTCACTTGATCAGAGGCATGTCTCAGGGTATCATCCCATGTCTGCTCCAGGGGGAAGTCCTCTAGGAGGTTCCCCAGAGGGAGGGGAGCTCGGGCCTCCTCCTCTTTCATGTCATCCAAACGCAGAGATGAGGTGGCCGACCCTGAGACCACCTCTCCAGTGAGTGCCAGCCAGGATTTCCCCTGCAACCTACCCTGGCAGGACTCACCCACTACCAGGTCTTTTATAAGTTTATCAAACCCCAGCCAATCTGTTCCCAGTACCAGCGTGGCCTGGTCGCACCCTTGGCCCAGGTAACTCGAGCAGAGGACACCTGGGGATGAGTAACCAATTTAGACAAACACATAGGGCTGGAAACACGAGGGGGCATGCACAGAAATTGGGGGGGGGGCAGGTCAGGGAAGAGTGGGGAGGGGGAAGGAGAGGAAAAGGCAGGTCCCTGGGTTTGCCCAGCTCCGTCACCAAGTGATCCTCTGCTAGTTCAGCCGCGTGAGCCAACGAGGCTGGGCAGTAACAATGGACCCAGTTTGCGGTGCCCAGTGGGCGGTGCTGGGTGAACTGTTCCAAGGTGACCTGCTCGACAACCTCCTCCAGGGTGCAGTCCCCAGGCACGAGCCACTGCCGGCAAACTTTCTGGAGCTGTTGCGCAAAGGCAAAGGGTCGCCCGACCTCTTCCAGCAACAGCTGCCAGAATCACTGGCAATGTTGTTCCGGGGTCTGTCCGACCCGCTGTAGGATGGCATGTGACAGCTGCTCGTAATCCATGCAGGGTGGCTGCTGGGCCGCCAGCTGGGCCTCTCCTGACAGGAGTGGAAGAAATTGGGCAGCCCACTGGTCCTCCAGCCAACTCCACAGCCCTGCCGTATGCTCAAAGAGCACCAAGAAGGCCTCCAGGTCGTTGTGCAGGCCCATCTTGGTTAAGGTGACCTGCGGACCCATCCCCCCCGTCCCGTCAGGAGCGCTCACGGACTGCAGCGGGTCCTTGAAGGTGGCGCAATCCTGGGCCTGACTCTCAAGCAGGGCCTGGAAGCTCCGCTCCTGTTCCTACTGAAGGGCAAGCATCTCTTTATGTTGTGCCTCGCAGGAGGTGGCGAGCATCTGCACCAGACCGGTGAACGGGGAGGCATCCATGGTGAATGTATTTTGCGACAGGGCTCCTGGGTTTCGGCACCACTGTGATATTCCCTGGTTATAAATGAGGCAGTGGAGACCCACAAGTGTAGTGGTTGTCTTAGAGCTTTTATTTTTAGCTTTTCAGCTCAAAAATATTCACTTTAGGCACAAATAAACAACTCCACAGACACGCACAGCTTCTGGTCATCCTCCTCGTTCACTGCTCACTGTGAAGTATATAAAGACAGAGTTAATGATCCCCAGGTGCACTCACTCACCACTCCCCCATCTCCGACTTTGCTCCCCCGCCAGCAGGCGGCATTCGACCACACCCCTACTGCCACACAGTTACTTTAGATTATATGAATTGTCTGAGGCATGGTCATGTGTACCATATTAGTGTGAACTGTTCACAAAGAGGCAATCAAGCCTAACCTATGGCAGAGATTACCCACTATGAAAGCACTAAAATCTTTGCCACAGTACTCACATGCCTATTGATAATGCTTTAAGGAATCTTGGATGGCATCTGAATTTTCATGTCCAAAAAAGCAAACAAATTGATGTGGCTTACTAACAACAGTGCTAGATCATTCATGCTATCTATTTAACTAAAGGTTTGGCCTTTTCTGTATTGTCATTACAGGTTGCATTTACCTAATCATAATTGATACTGCCTCCAGATTTGAACTGATTGGCTTGCATGATAGAAATAAATTGTAACATCACTTAAACAATGTTGCTCATTAGCAATGAATCTGCAAAAACATCACTGATGATGCTATTTTTTGTGTATTTTTTTTTAATATAAATAAAATATGGGGCTGATAAACATATTCCAGATACAGTTTATGGCTTTTTAAATTCTTTTCCTGTTACATCATGGTAGAGTGTCCCTTATTCCAGCATTAATTGGTTGTATGCATGATTTTCAGTATGTAATCTATTATATATCTATTTTTCCCTCTGTTTGTTAAACTTTACAGAGGGAACAGAAAAATCAGGGCAGTCTTTTTAAGGCAGAGCTGACTTTTGGAGTAGGCGGTCAGCTTATTCTGGTTCCATCTGTGCACCTGTTTGAAGAGTTGCTGCATAGAACGTTGCTGTCTGTGGTTGACACTACTCTACAGGTTAAAAGAAATTGTCTTTGTCTATTTCAAGGACTGTGACAGTTAGTGCTTTACTTCCATGTAATACCAGCTCTTTAAACAGCTAATAAAGATTTTTTTATGCCTTTATCTATAGGTTGTTGATGCCTGCAATAATTCGCCAGATACTAAAGCTTCTTTGACTTCTTTCGTCCATGGTTTTCAACAGCCTACTCCATGCTCTCTTCTTGTCAGAAGAGGTGACAGAAATTCTTATCTTTAGCATATTTCACCTCAAAAAATGTCACATTTCTAAAAGTGATACTTGTTAATAACCATTGTATCTGTTGCTATAAAATAACCAGTGACTGTGGTATTACATTAAAATAATAGATATCGCAATCACCACAATTGCCATAAAAAGAAATTTATTTTAAAATGTGTTATTTTCAGCCTGTAAACAGATTGGATCAGCAAGCACAAGTACCGGTACTCCCAAAATGAGCTCTTTTAGTCTTCAGGATCAGAAACTGCAAAGACAGGTCTCTCCACTTTCCAAGAAACAGCTAGAATGGCACCTTCACCATGTTGGAGCACAGGAGGTTGAAAAACAGCAAGCCAGAATTATACAGGTAATGTAAACAGTTCTTTAGAATGTTATATAGATTATGCTAAAATCAATCAAATTAATTTTTTTCCTCATGAATCTACACTCAGTACACCATAATGACAGCAGAAACATGGAATTATAGAATTCTTTGCAAATTTATTAAAAAAGAAAAACTGAAATATCACATGGACATAAGTATTCAGACCCTTTGCTCAGTACTTAGTAGAAGCACCTTTTTGAGCTAATATAGCCATGGGTCTTGTTGGGAATGATGCAACAAGTATTTCACACCTGGATTTGGGGAATTTCTGCCACTCTTCTGTGAAAATCCTCTGCAGCTCTGTCAGGTTTGATGGGGAACGTTGGTGTACAGCCATTTTCAGGTCTCTCCAGAGATGTTCCATTGGGTTTAATTCAGGGCTCTGGCTGGGCCATTGAAGGATATTCGCGGAGTTGTTCCTAAGCCACTCCTGTGTTGTTTTGGCTGTGTGCTTAGGGTCACTGTCCTGTTGGAAGGTGAACCTTTGGCCCAGTCTGAGGTCCTGAGCATTCTGGGCTAGGTTTTCATCCAGGATATCTCTGCACTTTGCTGTGTTCATCTTTCCTTCAACTACGACCAGTCATCCCAGTCCCTGCAGCTGAAAAACACCCCCACAGCATGATGCTGCCACCTCCATGCTTCAGTGTGGGGATGGTATTGTGCAGGTGATGAGCAGTGCCTGGTTTCCACTTAGAATTAAGGCCAAAGAGTTCAATCTTGGTTTCGTCAGACCAGAGAAGCTTATTTCTCACAGTCTGGGAGTCCTTTTGGTGTTTTTTTGCAAACTCTATGCGGGAGAGGCTTCCGTCGGACCACTCTGCCATAAAGCCCAGATTGGTGAAGGACTGCAGTGATGGATGTCCTTCTGGAACTTTCTTCCATTAATACACAGGATCTCTGGAGCTCAGCCAAAGTGATCTTTGGGTTCTTGGTTACCTCTCTCACCAAGGCTCTTCTCACCTGATTGTTTGGACAGGCGGCCAGCTTGAGGAAGAGTCCTGGTTATCCCAAACTTCTTCCATTTAAGGATTATGGAGGCCACTGTGCTCTTGGGAACATTAACTGTAGCAGAATTTTTTTGTAGCCTTGTCCAGATCTGTTCCTTGCCACAATCCTGTCTCTGATCTCTTCAGGCAGTTCGTTCAATCTCATGGCTTAGTTGGTGCTCTGATATGCACTGTGAGCTGTGAGGCCTAATATAAATAGGTGTGTGCCTTTCCAAATCATGTTCAGTCAATTTCATTTAACACAGCTGGACTCCAATACAGGTGTAAAACCATCTCAAAGATTATCAAGAAAAATGGACAGCACCTGAGTTAAATATGTCAGTGTCACAGCAAAGGGTCTGAATACTTACGTCCACGTGATATTTCAG
>JAQMCW010167640.1:0-11235 GCA_030068335.1 Chrysichthys cranchii
ACACCACTTTGTATTGGTCTTTCACATGGAATTCCAATAAAATAGATTCATGTTTGTGGCTGTAATGTGACAAAATGGGGAAAACTTCAAGGGGGCCGAATACTTTTGCAAGCCACTGTATATATGTGTGTGTGTGGTTTTTTTTAGAAAGCACAGGTCTAAACAGAGTTCTCTAAACAGGAGTCTGAATGTGAATGACTAGATTTACTCCTTGATTCAGGGATTGTAAATTTTGAATCATCTTACCGGTCAGTAAATGTCTCCTGGTCCCCTGGAAAGTGTGTGGTGAATTATCTTCATAGTTGCGTGTGTTGTGACTGTTGTACGTGTGAATGGGTTAATTCAACTGAATCTTATTTGTCTCTCTGTCAGATTCACAACGGTCCACCTCATGAATCTAACTTCGGTTATTCTTATGCTAAACGAATGATTGACGTCCACAACAGGTGAGTGATTAGATGTTGCTATTGTATATATTGTATACGGGTGCATCATAGACATGTATGTAAAAGCTGTATCTTCTGTTCGAATGTTTTATGGGCAATTTTTGTTGTTCAGCAATGCTAACAATAGCGTTGAGGCACGGAGTCAGAGATTCCCAATTGGACTGAGGACTGGGCCATTCCCGCACATTCAGGTTGACTGCAGCTTTGGCAGGTTTAGGGTCGTTGTCTTGTTGAAAGATGAAGCCCCACTACAGTCTCAATTGTCATGGAACAGCTTTTCTTCTGTATTTGTATTTTTCCTGTATTTGGCTCTATCCATGTTTCACTCAAGCTTGCCCAGGTCCCTAGCATCCCCAAACATAAGATTGATATTTGTAGAAAGATAGGTATAGTGGAGCTCTGCACTACCTGCCTCACCATAAGTCCTTCTTTCATCTCTGAAATGTCACTAAAGATTGCTAGATTGCCTACCACCACCATGTTTCACTGATGGGCAGTGTTGAGTGTTGCCTCCTAGTATAGTGCTTTGTGGCAAGGCCAAGACTTTCATCTAGCTACTTTTAAAGAAAACCCAGCTTTGTGTGAACTACTACTTATACAAGGCAGTATAATCCTGCCCTCACTTAAACTAATGATGCCTGGTAAACAAGGAAAACCAAATTCTCTAAACAAATAGAAGAAAGACCACATGTTGTGTGTGTGTGTGCAATGTATTGGAACATGGTGTGTTCCAGTACATTGCTTTTCTTTTGCTGCTGCAATTGAAAAAAAAAAAGCAAACAGTGTATGTTATGCATAGGTCAATATCAGTCCATAATCAGATTTCCTGTGTGTTTTGTGCAGGGCGTATTTTAAACAGTATGGTCGACGATACACTGCTGTTATCCCCACAAACGTGTTTGGTCCCCATGACAACTTCAACATTGAGGATGGCCATGTTCTCCCAGGACTTATACACAAGACGTACATAGCACAGAGTAAGAAATACTAACCTGCAGTGCACACATATTCGATCTTGCTGTGAGTTTGAATTCTGAATGAGATGCAAGCCTAGGCTGAAGAACGTTCGAGAACATTTAAAACAGGCTCCCGGTTCATTACATCAGCCTGCATGCCAGCAGGTTAGCTTTATCAGCAGCTTCTGCATTTTGGATTACTGGTTTAATGGGACGTTAGCCTAAATCCAGAGCAAACAGGACAGCTGCTTAGTGTAACCCTTGAGCATATCCTGCTGAAGAAAAGGAAAGTGAAAAGGCAGTGAAATGCAGGTGTTATGCCACTGAGCAGCATTTCTCTGTGAAAGTGCATACAGAAGCCACCTCCCCACTTTCAGAACCATGCCCATTGCATTCAGACGCCTGAGAGCGGTAGAAGGATTGACATCCAAACGTCTTGTCAGCTCTTGAGTCCACTGTGCACCAGTTTCTGCAGCTCCTCGTCTTCCATTTCCTTTGGTCTACCACTTCTTGGCTCATCATCTAGCTCGAATTCACCTTTTCGGAACTTGGCCAACAAGTTATTGACCACAGAAACAGCGTTTGCAGTGTCATCATAAACCTTGCGGACGCTGCCTGTTGCTTCCGTCAGTTTTTTTTTTTCCCCACTGTTGAATGAGATTGCTTGATAAACTACCTAAAACGCGTGCTTTTACAATACGTTCTGAGAAACTATTAAAGATATTTACTGGACCATTCTAATGGTTATAAGACCAACCAAACTAGCTGGTCCCTTGAAATGAAAAGTTCTCAATGTAAATCTCGATAACTTGTGTGCAGAGATAAAGTGCAGTCTTCTCTTCTGACAGTTGGTCCTGGTTTGGGCTGGTTGGTGCTAATTACTTGATACACGGTAAACAGTGACAAATCCAGATTTCTCAGAAGTCTCATGAAAGTTGATGATAAAACAATTGGTTCCTGTTGCCCCTTACATTATAGCTGCTATAAACTGTCGTTCCCTTCTTCCTTTCTCCTAAGAGACAAATAAAGGCAGCTTGTTATTGAAGAGAAACCAGAACATCCTGTATCCTGGACACTGACTGTGTAAGACACCTCGCCTAACCTAAATGTTAAATAAACCTATAGACCAAGGGTGTCAAACTCAAACACACAGTGGGCTGAAATTACAAAATTGCTACAAGTCAAGGGCCAAGTTTATTGAAAACTCAGTGAAACAATCTTATTGCACATATTGAACCTGGAACTAACAAGGCCTATGGATTATTGCCTTTCAAACAACATTAATTATGAAATAAATTAAAATAGAAAATAATTATTAAAATTTTTTTTACAAATAAATAAATAAAATTCATGTTACGAATTTATTATGGAACTATCTGCAGTTTTTCCAGAGTAATTTCAAGCAAAAACATTTTCTTCAGGCAAACGACAGACAAAAGTTTTCTTTACGTCAAAGAAAAACCAAACGTCTTGTAGTAGCAGGAGGAAAAAACGCAAAACTGAAACTGAGTCAAAGCACAGTCGTCTGCTCTGTGACGCTCACTATTCTGAGCCCGATGCTTGGGGTCTCATCTTGGATACAAGTTCATCAATATCTGGGGTCAGACTCTGAGCTGAGGAAATCCTCAGGATTGAGTGAAGGTGTTCATCAGTGAGACGACTCCTGTGTCAAGGTTTATTTATCTTAATCAAAGTCCACATCAGCTGCAAACGGATTCCTGAGCAATTCAAACCTGCTTTTTTGGGCTTCAAAATCGGCAAAGTGCTGTGTGAAGTCAGCACCAAGTATACCGAGTTTTTCAGCTAACTGTGTAGTTGGGAAAACGGTGGTGACGACCTGCTCCTTGATTGTTTGGAAGTGTGGAAATTGGTTCAAGTTTTCCTGCAGCATCTGAGTCTCCCACAGGCGTAGCTTGGTTTGAAAAGCTTGTCCTGTAGCGTACATGTCCGTGAGAACTGCTGATGAACAAATGGAGTGAACTTTTGCGGGCAGGTGATTGACGTGCCGACGCATGGGCAGTGTATTATGGGATTTGTAGTATTATGGGGGATGCATTGTGATATACCGGCAGTCAGGTCTAATAATAAATCTATTTTGTCATGCAGGCCAAAGATAAATCACTCACGGGCCAGATGTAGCCCGCAGGCCTTGAGTTTGATGCGTACTATAGATGGTTAAACAACAGTTTGTATTGTCTTTTGTTTTGTTTATCTTTATTTTTGAAGGAGTGGCATTATACAGGAATTACAGCAGCTTGCATCCCACAATGAAGGAGGGTTCACTCGCAATTTCTGTATAAGCGTAATCCGTTACTCAGCCACCTCCATTCCTTTAGAAAACAAAAATCATCCACCCTAAACACACTGTGATCACAGTCATCTTCATACTATTATATTACACAACCGTGAGAAACACATGCAGTAAAAGCGACCATATTACTATGAACACACAGGTCCACACATGGGCGTATACACATCTAACACAAGTACAGGATCCATATCATGTGAACATAATCAGAACATAAATGTTTGTGGAACACCGTAAGCCCATGACACACATGTCTGTGTGTGTACAATTCCGGCCATAACTGTATATTGTAAATGTAAATAATGTCTTCCTCACCACCCCTTTGTCTTCTGTTTTATATATAATTTTCTGGTTTGGACAGCTGTAAGAGTACCTGAGCCTCACTCACAACGGACATTTTGTGCACATGACAAAGGAACGTGAAATTTGAGTGGCGTTAAGACAACCACGCCTAGAGGTGGTCAAATCTCCAGGGCCAGAGCTGATCCCAGAACATAGCATTCACCTTTCGGAAAACAAAAAGTCAGCCGGAGTTATGGCATGACTGTATGAATTAGGGCGCTTTTTAATTTTTTTTTTTATTTTTAAACATTTTTAATAGGTGGCCTAACGTTATGATCATAAATTTGGATTATGTCCCAAAATTAGAATTCGTTGCGCTAAAAGTCTGAAGAAGATTTAAAGATTACATCATGTATGTATTTTTCGGCAGATGAGAATTATTCACGTGTGTAATATTATTCCAATAAAAAGATGGAAGAATCAGAAGAATTATTATTATATAGAATTATAGATTATAATTAGATTATATAGAATTATTATATTATTATTTTATATCATTTCTGATTGCAGTATATTAATTGTCTAGCGCAACTAGCCATGCTGCGAACACCTGCAGCAAAAGAGTTGTCTAACTTTCAGAGTATTGTGGGTCAGTCTGAGGTTGGACTTAGTCAGCGTATGATTGCTCAGAACCTTGGGATTCCTCTTGTTACAATCAACAGAGTGATTGCTTTTGATTGTAATTCAAAACCAAAGCAGAGGAATCACCAGCATCTCGCTCAGGTCGATCTGGACCCTCGGACACATGTCTTCAGTCTGTCGAGAGGATTGGTGATAAAAATCCCCGTCGTAAGGCCGCTGATGTCGCAGAGCGACTCCAAGTGAGTCGGCGTCCTTCTGTGAGGGATCTCCATCGACTTGGCCACTATGGCCACGCAACAAGAAGACCGTCTGTTTACTTTTGAGACACGTGTGCATATTACTTAAAATCTGATAAATGAAGGATATTCATGAAGTTTACTTTTTGTTAATGAATTCCATAAAATCCTGATATATACCTGAAGTAGATCTACATAACCATTTTAACTGATCTCTAAATAAAACTGTTTTTTGTGTTGTAGAGGAGGGGACAGCCCTGCAGGTCTGGGGTTCTGGCCATCCACGCCGACAGTTTATTTATTCCCACGATTTGGCTCGACTCTTTCTTTGGGTGCTCAGAGAATATAACGAGGTGGAACCAATCATATTGTCAGGTAAACACTTCATACACACATACCAGATAATCACCCCGTATGTGTCGGTGTTTCCAATGTATCGTCTGTCTACACAGAACGATAGATGGAGTAATTGTTCTGTCTCTCTCTCTCTCTCTCTCTCTCTCTCTCTCTCTCTCTCGCTCTTTTTGTTTCATACACATATACATCCAGTTGGAGAGGAGGATGAAGTGTCCATCAAGGAAGCTGCAGATGCGGTTGTTGAAGCTTTAGGGTTCAAAGGGGAAGTTGTTGTATCCTTTAACTCCTTCTCACACATTGACCCAGGCAGAAACATCACCTGAGCACAGATGGGCGACTTGGAGACGCATGTTAGACAGAGGTTTAAACAGCGACGTGTTTCGGCTGTCCACTCGTGACCCAATTTAACCAAGACGCATTTTAAAACGAAGTATAAAAAAAAACAAAAGACGCCCAACGATAGCATGTTTTACAATTCACCCTCCGTAGATATTTTCTCAAATGATTCTCATCACCAGCAAGTCCAACATCCACTTCCAGAAACAATGAACTCATTTTTCCGTACCATCTGTGTAATGACTGCCACCACCTGTCTCATATTAGCCTTGACCTTTTTATGTTCAGTATGACACAAGCAAAGCCGACGGGCAATTCAAGAAAACCGCCAGCAACGCTAAACTCCGCAAATACCTTCCTGATTTCACCTTCACTCCTTTCCACAAAGGTAAAGAAAGAGACGAACAAGCGTGCGTATACTGGGTGTACGGGCAGTGCCATCATCTGTATCTGTATCGGGGTTTTATACAGTATCTGTATTTCAGCTGCGCCCCTCGACTTAAATAATGGGTCTCAACCAAATGCCCAGAAGAGCCATCTGTTTGTTATGAAACTGTTCATAAAAATTAAATATCATTAATAGCTAAGAATATTTTTTATCAGATTTAGTTTTCACGTCAATTCTTGCATAGTGCACACGCATACCTCGTAGCAAAAGCAGACAAGTGTGGTGAAGTGGATCTTTACAGCGACTACTCTCTTTCCTCAGCCATCAAGGAGACCTGTGATTGGTTTGTGGCCAATTATGACATCGCTCGCAAATGAGGATCGCTGAAGAATGCCACCTTCGGATTTGCAGTTCGTGTGTTCGACCATTCGCATTATTGCATTCGAGAGTACTTTACTACTTTATAGGAGAACAGTGAGATATTATTATTATTATTATTATTATTATTATTATTATTATTATCATCATTGAAAATATACACTGCAAATTATTGCAGTGAATTATTTTTTTATTATTATTATTACTATTATTGGAAAAATATGCATGGCCTGATGTGTTAAGTAAGGAATAACAGAAGTGGGTATAATGCTACCCAAAAAAAAAAAAAAAATTTTTAAAAATCAACGACGGGTAATGGGATGAAGCCTGGCTTGGAGCACAGTTACAGCTAACACCACAGAGTTGATTATTTTCTTAACAGCAGGTCCCGGCGTGTTTTATTCCTCTCTTACCACAGCAACGCCAACATCAACAACTTGTATTTGTTAAAGAATAACTTGGGCGTCATATGATTTTATAGTAACCCTTTGTTTGTTATGGAATGTCTATGAGACAGGTTTGTTCCTGTTAGAGCACCTAGAAACATTTCCTACTTTGCGTCCGAACTGAAGATTTAGGGACAGCTTTAACGCAGACTGGTAGCTAGCACTAACACTGGAGACTCCTTCCAACAGTGCTAAATAAACATTCCTACATAGACATGTCCTCCAGACCGTATAAAGTTGTTAGCGTCGAAACTATAATGTAAAACAGTGAGCGCGTTCAGTAAACCAGAGTGTTCACCAACGTCTGATATAACTGACATCAGAGTCCTGAATTCAACATCACTGTGGGATAAAATGCCAGTAAGTTTACTAATTCCTCAGGCAAGTGCATTCCTAAACTCATACATAATACATACTGTAGCTGCTTTTTGGTCATGGATTGAAACATGTATGGTGGTATTTCCCCAACGTTAAGCCATTTTTGGGTGGTGTAGGTCCTGTATATTACAATGGTGAAGGCTTGTCTCGTGAATAATCATACAGTTGCTTTGTATCTTGCCTTGAGCATCAGAACTGCCATTGTTTCATTACTTTGTAGACTTTTGTTCTCTGTAGTCAAAAGAACAAGACTATTTTAAGGTCATGGATGACTCCATTATAGTCACTTGTGGCTCATCTAGTAGGCTTCCTCTCTATCCTGATACAACCTCTGATTCAATTCAGTCTTCTCTAAACTGAAAAAGTAGCAGAAGTTACAAATAGCGGTTATCAGGGTTTTGTTTTTTTTTGTTTTTTTTTTTGTTTTTATAAAGGGTGAACATGTAATGAAATGAATCTTTTAATATCTTTTTTCTTTCTGACAAAATGTTGGATGTGATGGAGTCTTTGCTTTACTAGGATGTTACATTTTATTAAACATCTGTCGATTATAACATCCCAAACCCTTCTGTCACTCTCATCTGTACACTCTGACCCGAGTTGTATATAATTGATATGACGAAGTCTGATGAGTCATGTCATTTTTTGATCAGTGGCCAAATGATGTTTTTCTGTGAAATGGTAAAACATTTGCTATGTTCTGAGACATCATAAGTTGATTTCGCAGATATCGATTAAATCTATGTGTCGTCTGCGTGAAGTTGCATCTTAAGTGTTGCTTGAGAAATCACAAAATGTAGCCTGGTGTACTTGAAACTTGAACATTGTTGAGTTTTATCTTATTATTATTATTATTATTATTATTATTATTACTATTTTATTATTATTATTATTAGTAGTAGTAGTAGTAGCAGCAGCAGCACCAGCAGTAGTAGTAACATTGTTATTGTTGTTAAAATGAACATTATACTATGATTAATGCTAAAAGGAACAGTGCCACTTCAAGAAGTTGTACAGTTTAGTGGTTTATTTTTTCTTCCCAGATCAAATGCACATCAATCACCACTATATATTTACCAGTCTTGGTAGGCGTGCCAGAACCCAGTATTGCAAGACCTGAAAGACTGCAATTAGAGAGTTTATATGGATATACAAAGTCATTAGTAATATTAATGGTGATATGATACATTACAACAGAAGGCTGATAAACAAAGAATGAGCTGCTTGCTATTTAAAGAAGTTGTGGCCAGTGCTGCTAAAATAATTCATAAGCTACTTCCATTCGTGATTAGTTTAAAAAGGATACAGTCTGTAAGGTTTTCTGTACTGTCCCAAGGGCACACCCAATCTGATCTATATCTTTTGAAACCCGCATTCCATGCATGTATACATTAAACAAAAGAAAAACATGAAAAGAAACATGAGGAAAATGCAAAAGAAAAAAAAGTAACTTTCGATAGCTAAAGGATTTAAATATCAGCGCTGCTCCTGTTCTATTTAGGCGAAACATACAGACATAAACATGAGCATCTTTGCACAACACAGACTGACAAAATACTGTCTGTATTCAACACACTCAAATCATGTGCATGTATTCCCACACTTTCTCAGGCTGGTTTTCTTTTCTTTTTTTTTGAGACAACGCCAGATCATTATAATATGAGAGTTTTGTGATTTATTTTGATCATCTTGCTGCCTGACAGCACCAAGGCACCAAGTTTTTAGTCCTGAGCTGTGTGGAGTTTCTCCTCGTGTTCTCCGCATGTCTGCATGGGTTTTCTCCTGGTTCTCTGGTTTCCTGCTTCGGCCCAGAACAATGCAGACATATTGGCTAGATTAAATCATGCCTGGGTGTGAATGAGGGTCAGTGTGTGTGTGCATGGTGTCTGCCCTAAGGGCACACCCGACCTGATCCGTATCAACTGCACACAAGGCCCCAGGGCAAAACACTGATACGTGACTGTAAATACGGACGGGGTTGGGGGAATGGGGCGTCGTCATTCCAAAACTGTAATTACAAAGGCACGGAGGGTGGGGGTGGTGTCGCTCTGAAACTGTAATTATGAACAGACAGACGGACGGGGAGATCGCGATCAGTGTTTTGCGTTTTTGGGAGGGGCCTTTTATGGCTGAGGGGAGGGCCCCCTATTGAACCAGGGGAGGGCCCAGGAGCAGTAGACCTGTAGCTCCACCCCTGCCACGACCTTCCTGACCAAAATGAAGCAGTTACTAAGAACCAGGAATAGGTGTACTTGTGATGTTTTTACATGATGTTTATGGCGTCGAAGCTCTCGAGCCAAATCTCATTTATGCTAACCATTTTAGCATTCTAGACAAGTGTGCGCTTCAAATTTAGACAGAGTTTGGGGAAGAAACCCGTGGGTGTGATGGGGACGTGTCAACATGCTTTTGGCCCTTCAGTGTATATAGCAGTGAATTTCTACATAGGGGAGAATTTCCGGTCTTAGGACTTCCGGTTGCGTAGAAGGGCGCTAGCATTCTGCTAGTCAGTGTTTTCCCCGTTAACTTAGGGTGACCAGACGTCCCCGGTTTCCGATGCCCTGTCCCCGGAAATGTCCCCGATTTTAAATAAATAAAATTAAATAAAAAATAAAATAAAACTAAAATAAAATGTGGGCTTTCTTCTGTAAAGTAGTATTTTAGCCATTTCGCTCCACTGATTCTTATTCATTGAGGAATGTCTCGTGAGCGCCCTTTAGGAGAATTCATCAGCAGCCAAATTCGTTTCAGTGGTATTATCCGGAAGTGAACGGCCTCTCATCAGATAGGCTCTGCAAATATATATATATATATTTTTTTTTATTTGGAAATTTATTAAAAAGTCTTAGAAAGAAGCTTTGTTTCCATTCGGCATTGATATTTAAATGAACGCGGCGCTCAGGATCGACCTCTCAACCAAACCCGACAGAGTTCATACAAGCCCTGAGCACAAACGTACGGACCAATCAGAACCGAGTCCTTCACCACGTCAGCCAATCAGCGCGATTGTTTTTCTTTTTTCTTTCCGTTACCTAGTTTCTCCTCACGTTCTCTGCATGGAGATCCGGCCGCTGTATTCGGCCGCTTTAACATTATACAGTGTTGTACAGTGTGGGAGTTCCGACTATCGGCGAAAATCATGTTAAGTCAACCCGACCTGTAGGAACGGAACTCCGCCGTAAATCGAGGACCCCTTGTATTGCATTGTTTGTGATCCTCCCCTCTCATAACACAGGAATGTGTTTTTATTCGGACTTTTATTTTGAAATAGCCTACTCACGTCATTTCCGCTCTTCGTGACACGTGTTTCAGTATTTTATATATTTCTGCGCGTATCAAAAGGAAGAGTTACACCTATGTATGCAGTAACAATACGGGCATCCCAATAAACCGATGTAAGTATAGCAGAATTAATACCTGTAAGTAGTTATTACCGTGTCTCTCCTCCTAACAACAGTGAATTAATCTGGCTCTTTCCATGTCCGGAGTGTCCAAAGTTACTCTGTTTATTCCTGTTTGTCCTTCAGAAGACCATGGATGCGTTGCCTCAGCTGAAAATCGGCTTCATTGGAGCAGGAAACATGGCTTATGGAATAGCACAGGGCATCCTTAAAGCTGGTAGATCTCTACTTGTACAGTATGTGCTCTATACTAGACAACTGTGGAGCTGCTCCTGAAACTGTGGAAAGGGCTAATGCATGTGTTTGATCAGTATGATGTAGAATTGAGAGTGTCGATTTTTCTAACTGTTCCATCAAAAAAAAAAACCCAAAAAACCAACCCTAAACATTTCAAAGATCCCAATGTTATAATGGTGTCTGGTGTTCAGTGGAATCACAGTGCCATCTGGTGGCTGGCAGAAAGTATAGCAGGCTGTCAGAGTGTATACTACAGTACAGTTGATCCTCTCGTTAACGGACTAATGGAGAAGGGGGGAGCTGTCCGTTGACTTGAATAGTCCGATTATGTGTGTGTGTGTGTGTGTGTGGTGTGGGGGGTAGTGGGAATCCAAGGAAAAACACCACTAAGGTCCATAAAAGTGCTCCCCAAGTACTGTACACATGACAAGCAGCGTAACGACC
>JAQMCW010167647.1:0-11235 GCA_030068335.1 Chrysichthys cranchii
TTTGTGAACAATATTTGAGAGTAATGGGTCTTTTGTGTATGTAGAAAATGTTTCAGATCTTTGAGTTCAGCTCATGCTAAATGGGAACAAAACCGAAAGTGTTGCGTTTATATTTTCATTGAGTAAATATATTTGGCATAATCATCAGGAAATGTTTGTGGTGAATAGGTTCAGTAGAGAGTGATTTTATTTCTGCATAAATCATGGGGCTTACAGACACAACACCATACATTTAACTTGTCAGATGTATAATTATTCACTAATATGCTATAAAATTATTTGGCTTATTAGGCCACAGTATTAGTATTATTAATCACAAAAGCTTTGAACCATTGGCTGCTGGTTACTATAAATTATGTGAATGTAGTGGAGTGGTAATGGAGTAACTAGGGAAGGGAATCTCATGGAATTTGCTGCTTATTGCTTTCATCACCCAGATGCCCTCAAAAACCCCTAAATGCTAGGCAGTGTATGCAGAATTCACTCCCATTTCTCATCTCTCACAAGAGTATGGTACAAGATGGGCCAGTATATAGTGTACTGTGAAGTACTTTGTAGTAGAAAGATTATGAAAAGTGGACAGTACAAAGAGATTGTTTAAATGTTATTACACTTGGTAAAAAAAAAATCATAAAAACGGTCAAACAAAAACCATAAAATTAAAGTAAATTTTACCTAAATTATTACGATCAAATACCTTCAATAAAGTGTTAACACAAGCAACTTATGCATGATTTCCTATCCCATGATTGGCGTGTATTGTGTATTGACAGGGACAGTTAGTATGCTACCCCTCCCTCCCTGAACACACTGGCCAATTTTGCTTCCTTGAGCTCCCAACTATGGATGGCTATGCATCATTGGGATTCAAACTTGTAATCTCCTGAGGATAGGGTGAACACTTTTCATTTGTGCTTCCAGGGAGCATATAGAATGTGTTAAAAAAAAAAAAATCCTTTAAATCTTTTACCCTTTAAATCTTAAACAGTCTAAAATTACACTCAAACTTGTTATTTCCTCTTTCACTTAAAAAAAAAAAAAAAAAAAAAAAAAAAAAAAAAAAAAAGCAATAGATATTTTCCTTAAAATTAGGATATTTATTAACAGTGAAAGAGGAAGTGACAAGTTTGGATGCAATTTTAGACATGTTTAAGATTTAAATCCCATATACTTCCAACTAAGATATATTGCCAAAGTACACCTGTTTTTACAATACCGTCATTTTGCCCTTATCCAGAGCGACTTACATTTTTACATGTTTTTAACTCAACAGGATGCTGAGTAGCATATTGACGCTATTATTATGTTTAATACCCTGTTAATTCACTGAATACCTGTTCTTTTATATCCCTTCATAAACCCTTGTGTCCTCTACAGCAAGTCTGTTAAACTTCCCAAAGATCCACGAAAATAAAACTGGGCAAGCAGCTTTTGTCCAACACACGCCAAAACTCAGGAAAATTTTGCCGAAAAGTATTAGAGGGATGGGCTCAGTGGACATTTTAAAAGGCATCTCTTTTTTAATCTAGCAACATACTTTTTAATTATGTTTATTTATTTATTTTAACCATTCTTTTACTTATATAATCATCCTTGTTTAATGCCCCTTGGACTGAGTGATTGGTCTGTGTTAGTGTGTGCTTTATCCATTATTATTTTGTGTTCTTTGTTGTCTGCTAATATTTAAAAGCATTTTGAGCTGCCCTATAAGTTCTATACAATTGATGTTTATTGCTATTGCTCCAAGAAAGCTGTCCCCCAGATTTTGTTTTGTTTAGCATTGCACAACCTTTCTAGTTATTTGTTGCCCCGTCCCAATTTTTTGGAACCTGTTACTGGCATGAAATTCTAATTGAGCATGTATTTTTGAAAAGTAATAATATTTTTCAGTTTCAGCTTTTGATATGTATTGATATAAGGGTTTACATGATTTGCAAATTGTCACACGTCTTTTTTATTTACATTTACACAGTGCCCCAACTTTTTTTGGAAACGGGGTTTATTTATTTATTTATTCATTCATTCATTCATTCATTTAAGTTTTTATGAACCCCCTCTTCATAAATATGCCTAATGTGTGCTCTGGTACTACTGTCAGAGCTGTTATTATAGGAAACCTTCTGATCAATCAGAATTCAGTATTCAGCACCACTGGGGTGGAATAAATAACAATTAATGCAAAACTTAGACTGATACTAGTAATTAAAGTTGATTGAAGTAGTATTGTATATTGTCAATGTCTTTGCCTGCATGCATATTTGTGTGTGTTGATATTAGAAATATTTTCCAGTGTACAACTGGAATCTGTTTTCTTATGGTCTGAATATAGTCACAGCTGGTTAGCACTGCTGCCTCACAGTAAGAAGGTTCTGGATCTGATCCCCGGGTCGAAAGGGGGTATTTTGACTTGTATGTTGTCCCTGTGCTTCCATGAGATTCCTTTGGGTGCTTCAGTTTCCTCCCAGAGTAAAAAAAAAAAAACATGTAGATTAGGTCAACTGGCTACTCTAAATTGGCCATAGGTGTGAATGTGAGTGTGAATGGCTGTCTGTTTTTAGGTTGCTTTGAAATAGATTGGCTACCTGTTCAGGGTGTACCCAAAGTCAGCTGGGACTGGCTTCTCACCAGGCCCACATGGCTAAGCAGTATCGAAAAGGGATGGATGTAGTCACAACTGGAAAGCAGCAGCTCCTTGTACAAGTATTGCTGTCTCCATTATATCTACATGTGATTTATCAGCCATGTAGCTGGCTTATTAAAAGCATGTTGCAGCAGTTCTGAATTGGAACACAGTAAATGATTTCAGTTATCAGTGTGCTACAGGAGAATGTTCTGTTAATGATGCATCACTTTTCAGTGTAACAAGTCGATAGAGTCACATGTGTCATGTTGGTATTCACACGGACTCGAGAGGAGTGTAATCCAACACACTTTATTTACAACGAGCGCAGCAGATATGTTAATCAAGCATACACTCACGCACAGCCCAAGTTGGTCAACAGTAAACACAGTCACAGTAATCCAGTGGAGCGACAAGGTGTCGATCCACGCCAGAAAGATATGTAGACGGTGGGGGCGACTTCCCACTGGTCTGCTCCAGGTGCTCAGTAGGACCGACTCGGCTGGCGGAGGCAGCGCACTTCACTAAGGAACAGCATATACATAAACATGAGAACATATGCTACAATCTTCTATAGAGGTAACCTCTCAGGAGAACTATGGTGTAGTATGAGGGTGACCGGACGCTGACTAAGGGGTGACTGGCATATAAGTAGTTACCAGGTGATGAGATGCAGGTGTAGGAGGTGATGAACGTGGAGTGTGAGAGTGAAAGCCCAGCTAATACTCCGGGGATATGGATGGCTGTGTGACGGTCGGTTCTAGCCCCGATCTGACAACATGAGGGAAGTGGAGTATGAAAGCTGTCACCATTAGTGTGTGTGTGTGTGGACTATGTTTTTAATACAATGTGGGGATACAGTGTCCCCACAATGTGATATAAGTCTGTTATTTTGACCTTGGGGAACATTTTTCCTGTCCCCACAAGGGAAAACTCAATTATACAAAAACCTGTGAAAGCAATTAAAAAAAAAAAAAACAAAAACTGAAAAAGCCAAAAGTCTTGTATTTTGTTTGGTTATTTATGGTTAAGATTAGGGCTGGGTAAGGGTTGTCATAGTTAGGGTTAGGGTTATGCCTATAGAAATGAATGCGAGGTCCCCAGAAAGACATAAATACAAACGTGTGTGTGTGTGAGAGAGAGAGAGAGAATTTAATTTAGTTTATTCAACTTTTTCACCTGATCACATTTTATCCTACATCTAAATGACCAAGGTTACAGCAATTTATCAGATGCAGACTGTCATGGATTTCCTCCATGGAGTGCGACATGGACTGTATATACATTTTCGCTCACTGGCAGCACATGCCTGAGGATTCATGCTGTGCTCAGCACTACTGAGAAGACTTCTGGATTCTCACCAAACTACAGACATTACTACTTTTGCTACTTTACTTTAAAGTGCTACTTTAACTACTTTGCGCTTCACATACACGGAAGCGGTAATTATACTGCAACGTTTTTCATTCATCTAATTACTTGTTCTATTTAAGTAACTTGCAGTGGATCTCCTTGGATTCAGGATGGGTTTATGACTACCATGTCCACCATACCTTTCTAGCAGTGGCACATAGAGAAGCCTGAACTCTATGATGGAGTCAAGGATGCCCCTTGTGTGTTTCTTCTCCACTGTCGCCTGTTCTGGCAGAGTTTGGTGGAACCCTGACCATTGAATCTCATCTGGGTGAGGAGCATGATATGCTGGCTCATGGGACCAGCACTTATCTTTGCTGAGAACCTCATTGCAATGGAACATCCATGTCTCCAGAACCCAAGAGACTTTGGTGAAATATTGAAGTGGTTTTATATTAAATTGTATGAGGCCGAACCCAATCCAGAGCTCCCTCCAATGGCCAAAAGGGAGGCAACTGCCCCAGAGCTCCCTCCAGTGGCTGAGAAAGTGATAATTGCTCCAGAGCCTTTTAAAGTATTCAAGAGAAAGAGAAAGCATGCACCCAGTCAAAGTCTGAAGCCTTGTCCAAGCCTGAATTTGAACCTGAATCCAAGTCAAAGCTTGAACCTGGACCTGAATCCCAGTCAAAGCCTGAACCTGAATCCCAGTCCAAGCTTAACCTGAGCCTCAAGTCAAGCCCAAGTGTGAACCTGAATCCAGATCCAAGCCCAAGTCCAAAGCCAAGTTAATGCCTCATTCCTAGTCAGACACCTTCAGAGATGAAGAAAGAATTCAAATTTTCTCAAGCTACCCAGCCTTCTCATGCTGCTAAGGCTGCCCAAGTTCTCCAGCCTTTTCAAGATTCCAAGTTTGCTCAAGCTCCCAAGTCTGATCAAGTTTCCAAGTCTGCTAAGACTTTTCAAGCAACCAAGCCTGCATCAGTCACAGAGCCCTCTGTATTCTCAGAGCCCACATTAGCCACAGAGACTGCTACCATTATGACACATGTCACATTCACAGAGCCTATTACAATGTAAGTGCTTGCTGCAGTCTGATACCAAATTTCAGCTCATGTTGCAAAGCAAAATCTAGTAGCCAAGTAAGTGTCAGTTCCAGTTTCTGAGTATGTTCCAGTTAACACATCCATTCTGGCTCCTCTCACTGTTCCATTCCATATTACAAAGAATGTCACAGTACTCATGTCCATCTCTGTTCCAGTCACTGAGTCCATTCCAGTCTCCACAGTATCTGAGCTGTTACTAACCTCAAACCATGATCCAGTCTCTGAGTTCACTTTTATTAATGAACCTGTTTCATCTGCCACAGAGCAGGTTATGTCCCAGACCCAGAACTGCTCCTGTTCCAATCACAGTCTGCTCCTACTCTGATTGCAGTTACTAATTCAAAACCTATTCCAGTCACAGTCACAGCGTCAGAGCCTGTTCCTGTTCCAGTCACAGTCACAGAGTGAGAGTCTGTTCCTGTTACAGTCACTGAAGCACAGTCTGCTCCTGCTCCTGATCCAGTTGCACCACCTGCTACTGCTCCTGATCCAGTCACACCGCTAGCTCCTAATCCACTTCCTGTTAATGTTTCTGTTCCATGTCCTGTCATGGAGTCTGCTCCAGCTCCAGTTCCAGTTTGTGTCGAGATCACTCCTGATCTAGTTCCTGTTCCTGTCATGGAGCTCACTCCACATCCAGTACCTGTTCCTGTCACAGAGATTGCTCCTGTTCCCTTTCCAGTTCCTGTCACAGAGCCCACTCCTGTTTCAGTTCCTATTCCTGTTTCTGTTCCAGGTCCTGTCACAGAGCTCGCTCCAGCTCCTGATCCAGTTCCTACTGCTGAGCTTGTTCCAGTGCCTAATCCAGTTCCTGACACTGAGCTTGTTTCAGTTCATTATCCAGTTCTTGTTGCGGAGCTTGCTCCAGTACCAGTACCTGTTCCTGTCACTGCACCTGTTCCAGTACCTGTTCCAGTCACAGCGCCCATCCCAGTCAGTGTTCTTGTCGTGCTGACTGTTCCAGCTCATATTGGGTCATGTGTTCTAGACCCTATACCAGCCCTAGTGCTTATCCTGTGCCATTCTCATTCCTGTACTGTTTCCCTCACCTGGCTTTATGCCCATGCCACAGCCCATACTCAATTTCATGGTCAGACCAATTTCTGCTGCCATGCCTGAGCCCATATATATCCCCCAACTTGAACTTTCCTCTATGTACCTGCCTGAGTTCCTGCCTGAGTCCCTGCCTGAGTTCATGCCAAAGTTTTTGCCCCATCCAGGCCAAAAGTCCAGTGCACAAGTATCTAGCGCCATGCGCGAACCTACAGACCCAGGGCCCCCAATATTGAGCACCTGTGTAAGCCACTCTAGGGGTTGCTCATCAGTTTTGCTAGCTAGCAGCACATGCCCAAAGATTCATGCTGTGCTCAGCACTACTGAGAAGACTTCTGTTACACCAGCATACTTTGCACTTCGCATATGTGGAAGCATAATTATTCACCAGTGCTTTTCGTTGAACTAATTACTTGGTCTATATAAAGGACTTTAGTGTGCAATACCTGCTTGTGAATCATTGCTTTACCTTTCTGTGTGCTAATGCTAAGCATGCTTTGATTAACTTGTTTTCTTGGTATTCTGACTCTGCTCTGCTCTTCTTTTGCCTAGTTTAATTGTTCATGTTATAGGGACACCATCTGACCTTGCCTGTTTTGCACTCTGAGCTCGCCTGCCAATTTTGTACCTTTTCCTGTGTGATTAATAATTGGATTTTACTCCTGTTTCCAGCCTGCATATGTGTCTGTGTAAAACCCACTATCGTGACACAGACATTGAGGTATGAATATTTCTTGTACAAAAACGTGTGTGTGCAGTTGGGTGCGTTTAAACACTGCAGTTTGCAACTGATGTTAAGAATTATACTTTGCTGAGAACAAAGGATGTCAGAGAGAGAGAGAGAGAGAGAGAGAGAGAGAGAGAGTAATTCACTAGCAAATTAAAATTGTAATCTGTTATGGACCATACATATGGATATGAATATTATCCCCCACATCCCATCACATTATTCTTTATCCAAATTCCATTTTAAAGCACAACTCCAACAAAGGTAATCAAAAAAGATGAGCTAATCTAGGGGCAGGACTTATATAATAGCTAGATTTCAATTACACATCTTTGCATTAGACAAGTATTTGACTAATGGACTGGAATGAGAGTTCAACACAAATGTGGCCTCCTAAAGGTTTAGCTTTATTGACCAGGTAGGAATAAAAACAAACAAACAAAAAAAACCCCATAATAATAATAATAATAATAATAATGTATTCCAATTATATTGCATCTTTTAAACACTCAAGCTCACTGACAAGCACATAGTGAACATAAAAAATGAGTAAACTGACTATAGGAAGATGAATAGGAAAAGGAAGTGCAGGCCCTTGGGGACTAAAATATCTGACCCATTGATGTTAGCTTGTTCTTAGGCTGCATCTTTTAAATAAGGGATGCTCACGTGTCTGTTGTTAAAGTATACACATTCACTGTCCACATTATTAGGAACACCTGTGCACCTACAAAGACCTCTCAAAAGTAAATAAATATGATCATTTTTGAAAAATGCATTGCGAGAAACTTTCTTCTAGCTGCTCTGCCATAGTAGCCAAGTTAATGGACATACCTCACAAAAGTATTCCAACTCACAATACTAACAAATACTGCAATCTGAAATGAAAAATAATATATTAAAAAAAGTTTGCAGCACCAGGTGGTGTCTGCATACATGAAACATAATAAGAGGTGCCTATTTACATTTTAGATGTCTGTGTACAGATTCATACAGTTATCCAATCAGACAATTATGTGGCAGCAGCACAGTACAAAAAAAATCATGCAGCTGCAGGTCAAGAGCTTCAGTTATTGCTCACATCAGAATGGGGGAAAAGTTTGATCTCTGTGACTTTAATCACTCTGTGATCTCATGGGATTTTCACAGACAAGAGTCTCTAGATTTTACACAAAATGGTGCAAAAAAAAAGGACACTGAGTGGACGACTGTCCAGTAGGTAGAAATGCCTTGCTGATAAGAGAGGTCAGAGGAAAATTTCCAAATTGGTTTGAGTTGCTAGGAAGGACATTAGTAAATTTAATCAATATTTATAACCATGGTGAGTAGAAAAGTATTAAAACACTGAGGCGAATGGGCTACAAGAGAGGAAGAACACATTGCACTCAGCTCCTGACTCAAGAACAGGAGTTTGAGGCTGTCATGGGCCCAGACTCACACAAAAGTTGAAGTTAAAAAAAATCACCTGTTTTTCCCCCATCTTCAAGTGCTCATTTTCATTACCAAGACTGACATTTGGATAAAAGCGTCCCCCTTTTTTGTGCACCCAGGCGGGACAGACCTGGAGTGCACTGACCTATACATGTTTACTTTTACCCACTCACCCCCACATTCTTTGACTTCTAGTGTCATGCATGTTGGTTGTACTCAATGTTTAGTTTAAAAAGCCTGTTGTCTCATGAATGTTAATCTTTTTAATGTACTTGAATCTGCCATCAGTTATAAGAGCTTCAAAGGTGATTTTCACATCAGCTGCACTGTCCACTGAAATCATTTTACAGTAAATTAATAAAAAGCACAATATTACTGTGAGATATTTGATATTTGGTTTCTGAATATTGAATTTGACCAATGGTAATGAATGATACAGACACAATTCATATATACATACATTTAATATATAATCTGTGGCCAGTAGTTCATATTGGTGGATCTGAGAGACCAAGATTAGGGAGTGGAGCTGTAGGATCTCAAAGTGATCAGGTAGACCATGCAGTGCTTTGTAAGTACGAAGTAGTTTTTATTTAATTCTTTGAAATGTATAGGTGTTGGAGTATAACTGTTGGAGTGCGAGTGCAGTGCAGTACAGAATCTTTGGTATGAGTAAGGACAAGTAATGGTTACAACACACTGAAACATATTTCACGTTCAGCAACAAATAATAAGAAATTAAACTGTAATGTACAATTTTAGTGAAAGTCAGGCTTTTCATTTCGCACAGCCTGTGACTTACTTATTTCTCATTACCTGCACTCATTCAGCTATCATTGACCAGGATGCCATTCATTCATGCACTGTGGTGTGCAACATGATTTCAATGCTTTCCCACCATGAGCAACTGCTGTACATATACAATATAAACATGAGTTGTACTGTACATTCAAATAATGTTTATTTGCCAGTAAGTGAGTGACATGGTGGTGCAATAGTTAGCACTCTCTCCTCACTGCAAAAAATATTCTGAGTTCAAACCTGGTGACTGACGGGAGCCGTTTTGTGAGGAGTTTACATTTTCTCCCTCTCCTTGCATGGGTTTTCTCCTACGATCCAACTACAGGCTATTCTATATTGCCCATAGGTGTGAATGTGAGTGTGAATGGTTGTTCATCTGTGTTAGACCTGCTATAGATTGGTGTCCTGCCCATGTTGTACCCTGCCTCTCACCCAAGGTCACCTGATATTGGCTCCAACTTCATCTGTGACCCTGATGGATAAGTAGTATACATAATAAATGGATGGATAGCGAACAATCTTAGTGTGCATTAAAATTAAAATGATATAGCAGGTTGTCTAAAGCCATGATTGGCTCCTGGGAATTAATAGTAAAAATTATTTTTCTGTTGTATAAATTATCAAATTACAGGTGTTTATATAGCTTCTAATACAAAATAGATAAAACTGAGTGTGTTTCTGTAGGTGACCCCTCACTGCTGATTACATCAGGATGTCCAGCAGGCAGTGACACAGGTGGTGTTTGAACCAGTGGTGTGAAAAAGATTTCTTAATCTTCTGGGGTTGTTGTTTAATGCAGTTCTTTCTTGGGGTTTTTTTTTTTTTTTTTTTTGGCTATAAAGCGGAAACAACATAATTAGTGGTGAGGCATTCAATTACAATAACAAAACAGTTCTTTTTGATATCAGCAAAAATCCATGAAGAGCTGGCCTTCAAAAACTCAGCGTAAGCTTTCACTTTTACTTGTCAAATTAGAGCAGAATAGAGTGAAATCTCTTAATTAAAGATTATATCAATTTTTGTACATACAGAATTAGCAAAACAAGCCAGTGACTAAATTTTCTTTTCCCACCATTTCCTTAACAAGCTGGTTAATTTGGTTGAAGTTGAAGTGCAAAAGCTATCTCTGGAAGTAAGAGTGACATTTTTAATATTCATCACACCAGGCTGTTGGATTGTGAGTGTCCCTGCGTGTGCCATAATTTATTTGAAAAATTATTGTAAGGTTCTGCAGTGTTTTACAGTATTTTAGTCAGAAAACATGTGCAGTTAAAGTATTCATGATTAATTACCACTCATTCTCAGTTTCTACATATGCTTAATTGTAACACTGAAAAATAATTTAATTGTGTTAGGGTGTGTGGTGCAGGGTTGTAAGTCTCATCGGAAGTAATGTACTCCTGAAGCAGTAAAAAGCCAGTTACTGTAGGTTCTCACGTTGATTATGTTCATGGGGATTATTATCAGCATTTTTGTTGGATTTTACACAAATGAAGTCATATATAAAATATAAAACAAGTCACACCATAGCACTTGGTCATAAGGTGTTGATTATTTTTTTTGTAACAGCAGCTTTGACAGTACATTTTAAACGCTCTCATTCAAATATAGATTAAAAAAGTCTGTTGGAGTTAAGGGAACATCCCTCTTCTGGTTTAAATCTTATTTGACTAACTGTTACAAGTTTGTTGATGTAAATGGCGACTCCTCTCCACACAGTAAGGAACACTTTGGTGTTCCTCAAGGTTCTATGCTAGGCCCGCTGCTTTTTTCCTTATATATGCTCCCACCGGGTAACATTATTCGTAAGCATGGTATTAGCTTTCACTGCTATGCTGATGACACACAACTGTCTTACAGCAAATCCAGAAAAACACCAGCTTAAAAAAATTGAGGACTGTGTAAACGACATTAGAGAATGGATGCTTACCAATTTCCTGCTACTTAATTCTGAGAAGAGAGAAGTACTTGTATTAGGACCGCATTCAGCTAGAAGCAAGTTTCCTGATTACACAGTAACTCTGGATGGCCTTTCTGTACTACCATGTGCCGAAGTAAAAGACCTCAGTTTGATCATTGACTCCAGTCTCTCTTTTGAAGCTCATGTAGACAATATTACCAGGACGGCCTTCTTTCATCTGAGAAAT
>JAQMCW010167728.1:0-11230 GCA_030068335.1 Chrysichthys cranchii
TCCCCGTGTCCGTGTGGGTTTCCTCCGGGTACTCCGGTTTCCTCCCACAGCCCAAAGACATGCACAGAGGGGATTAGACTAATTGGCGACTCTAAATACATATATATATATATATAATCACTATGCCTATTATGGATCTTAAAAATGCATTTGAGAATCACTATATGATGTTACGGCAAATGCCATTTGTCAAGCTACAACCAAGTCATAATTTTAAAATAGCCAAGCTACCCTTTTGATAAAGCTGCAAGACTCACAATTTTGTCCAGGCCAATGACAGTGATGCTAATCTGTTAACCTGTGTGTATTTAGCATACGCCATAACAAAGAGTTTTTATTTTTTCAAATTTGTAATCCATTCTTATAAAGCAGCTAACGTTACTCATAGAGAGGAAATAACCAAAGACAGGGCTTAATCTATTACTCATTTTGGAAATATATAGTTAGCTCGAAACACTACTAAATGTAGCTAAGGTAGGAACGTCGCTACTAGTAGCTAGCATACTGTTTCACTTCTGAAATGCTTAGGAAAATCTAAAATCTTCCCAAATGTCTGCGTGACTTTATTGGGATTATTTGCAACAAAGACATCATTTAGGGGGTATTACAGGGTATGTTTCCATAGCAACAAGTCTGTTCGACAATCAATTACTTCATGCACCGATAAAGCAGAGGTATATGTGGGGTTTCGAGCTTGTTGCTCTGATGATCTGCTCATAGTTGGCCCTTCTGCCCATTTCTTTTCTCACTTTGAGGATTTCCCCACAAATTTCACACATACCTGTCTTTTGTCTATTAAACTCCTCACTTCCTGACTTCTCACCACTTCCTGCATGATCAGTCCACTCCTTTCTTTCCATGTGCATTATCTGAACAAATGAATTGTAAAGTATTATTTATGAAAGCTGGAAAAATCCAAATTAACACATATTAACTAGCAATTAAGTGATTTCTGTGTGGAGAGAGCGAATACTGGGACTTTGGTGTAAACTACTGAATAAATAGCTTGAAAAGATTTGAAAAGGATTAAAAATCACACTGAATTTTACAAAATAAAGTTTTTATGAAGTATAAATGTAGATTTTAGCCACCGGACGTAGTTTGTGATGGGAAAAAAATTGATTCTGTTTAGTTCAAAAGGTCTCTAGGGCCCCTATAAACCTGCAGCACCACCTACTGGTGGAACACTGATCTACAATCTGTCACTTTTTTATTTCCTTCAAAATGTAAAAACAATTTTTTTTTTAAAGTTACCAAAGAACGCATTGGCTTTCGTAGAGCTCCCTTTAATTTTAATGCATATTACATATATAAAGTTTCTAAATACAAGTTCAGTTGAGAACAAAAATGCCTTTCGTGTAATATATCAATACAGATAATATACAAACATGAAGTAATGTGGAAGAAATAAAAGTTTTTTTTTTTTTTGCATAATTGTAAAACTTGTGCATTCCCCCAATACAAAAAAAAAAAAAAAACATGATCAATGACATATTCACTCTTCATATTTTTATGGGATTCTGTTAACACTCTTTTTTGTGTCAGGATCGTGTCAAGAGTGTGACGTGACTGAATTTAAAGCACCGATCAGGAATCCATACAGCGGGCCACATTTATGTCATCAGAAATGTACAGTTGGTGAGCGAGCATAACATTCAGTGCTGGTAGGTGGAGAAGTCAACACTGAGGCCCCTGTGGCCCTGTTTAAACAATCCCTGAGACGGGCTTTAAACTAGAAAATACTGAATAAAATCGTTCTGCTACTGACAATGTGGAATCAATAATATAGGAACATGAGTTAGGAAAGAACTGGGTAGGATTTGAAGAGAAGATGTAACAAAATAAAATAACAGATGAAAACAGAACAAATGTGTGAACAGGCGAAACACGATATACAAAGAAAAGAGACTTCAGAAGGGAAAACAGATGAAACAAAACCAAAGGGAAAAGAAACCAGATTAAACAAAAAATAAATAGAAAATAAATAAACAAAGACAAAAAGCTAAGAGAAGAACAAAAGGATAAACTAAATAATATAACTGACAAGAAGAGAAAACAGACAAAAAAACCAGACAAAAAATAGAAAGAACAGGCAAAAATAGAAAGAGCAGAACGAAAGAAAAGAATAGACAAAAAAGAACAGACAAAAACCAGAAAGAATAGACAAAAAGAACAGAAAAAACAGAAAGAACAGACAAAAAAGAACAGACAAAAATGAACAGACAAAAAACAGAAAGAACAGACAAAAACGAAGAACAGAAAAAAAACAGAAAGAACAGACAAAAAAAGAAGAATAGACAAAAAACAGAAACAACGGACAAAGAAACAGAAAGAACAGACAAAAATAGAAAGAGCAGACAAAAAACAAAGAACAGACAAAAAAGAATAGACAAAAAACAGAAACAACGGACCAAGAAACAGAAAGAACAGACAAAAATAGAAAGAATAGACAAAAAAGAACAGACAAAAACCAGAAAGAACAGACAAAAAAAAAGAACAGATAAAAATGAAGAACAGACAAAAAAGAATAGACGAAAAACAGAAACAACAGACAAAGAAACAGAAAGAACAGACAGAAAACTGAAAGAACAGACAAAAAAGAATTGAAGAATAGACAAAAACAGAAAAAACGGACAAAAATAGAAAGAACAAACAAAAAGAAGAACAGACAAAAAAGAAGAATAGACAAAAATGAAGACACTTAAAATGAGACGAGAACAGAAATGTAAACAGAAGAAACAAAAACGAATGTGGCCTCAACATAACATGAAACAGCAAAGAAAAGAGAGCGGATGGAGCAAAACAAAATGGAATATGAACGAGAAAACAGACAAAATGAAATAAAAAGAGAAGAGAAAACAAAAAAAAAACCAAGTAAATAAGACAACATGAGAGCAAATCGATGAAACTAAATAAAAAGAGGAGAGAAAGCAGATAAAATGAAATAAAAAAAAAGCAGGAGAGAAAAATGAAAGGATAAAACAAAATAAAACAAAAAAAACAAAAAACAAAAATGACTGTGAACTATTCCAACTATGAAAGAAAATAAAAGTCAAGAGAAGATATGTAACAAAAGAAAAATGAAATGGGCACGAACATGGACTAAACAAAAAAAAAAACAAAAACAAAACAAAACAGAAAGCACCCTAAACAAAATAAAATAAAACAAAACAGAGAGGCGAAAACTGACTAAACATATGAAACAAAACAAATAAAGAAATGGGAGAAAAAAACAGACAAAAACAACACAGAAGAGGAATAAACACGGGAAACAACAAAAAGGATGAAGAGAAGAGAAAACAGACGAAACTTTAAAAAAAAAACCCGGTAAAGCCTAGACATCACATAAAGAGAAGGGGGGGGGGGTGAAAAGACAACAGACAAAACAAAATACAAAATGAGAAATGAAGAAAAGAGAAGAGAAAGGTTCATCCGGTGCAACCGTTGATAATAAATCAGCAAACTGAATCAAGCTGTTTGGGTTTTCACCACTCGTCTTTTCGCCGTGTACTCGTCTGTTCAGATCTATTTATCTCCGCATACAAGAAGAAACTTTATTTCATTTTATTATTATTTTTTTTTGCAATCGTCCCAATTGATATGAAGGAAAGGTTTGTAAACAGCATATATTGTGTCTTTTGTTACATTCTGTTACATGTCAGTTCGTGTTCTCATGATCATCACACGCTCCAGACGAAGAAGAAGAAGAGGCGGAGGAGGACGAAGAAAATCTCGTCGCTGTGCTAAGGCTCGCTCCGGAGTGCGGTTTGAGGTTAAGGAGAGGAGTCGCTGAGTGTTCTTACTGATGTGCTTGTTCTCTTTATCCTCACCCCGCAGAGGACGTTTCCGTTTGACATTGACGTTTGGCCGGAGCGCACTCTCAATCCTCAGACCTCGGCGTGTCTCTCTTAGCAGGAAGAGGCGCCGATTTTCTCCGACACTTCGGGATCTGACTTAGCCACAAGAAAGCGAAGGTGCCCGCCGCCCAGTCGGATCAGATCCACGGCACTAAGGGGCAAGAGAAAAAACATGTGCACCATGTTCCCACCAAGGATTTTGTTTATGGCGTACTATTTATCCATTTATAGTTACATTTAACATTCACGAAACAAGTTCTCGCTGACGTTACAGCGCCTGTTCTCTCAGTTAACCCTATAATAATAATAATAATAATAATAATAATAATAATAATACTAATAATAATAATAATAATAATAATAAGAAGAAGAAGAATAAAGTAGTCACCCGCTATATCTTGGTTCACTTTTTGTGTCCCCGGTTATTCACGGATTTTTATTTAGAATACAGGTGCTCTCGACTTACGATGGCCCGACTTAAGATTTTTCTAAGTTACGATGATGATTGCGATACACTAAAAATTGTAAAATATTTTAAAAATATTCAAAATTTGTGGGCAGACATCACAGGCAGGCCAGCGTAACAGCGTATGACATACACGGACGTTCGGATGACACCCGGAAGTACGCAGACGACATCCGGAAGTGTGCCCGGATCACTTACCTCGCGCGATGCCTCACTCTCTCCCGCAACTCACAGAGTTAACTTGTGCATTGGTGTACTGTACAGTGCATTACTGCGGGTTTTTTTTGCATGCTTCAAGAGCTAATTTTAATTCCAAAGCATGTCCTCTAAACATCCAGCATGTCTCCAACAGGAAAAGACTCCTTGGTAGGCTAGGCTAAGCTAGGCTGAGATACCTAAGATATCTAAACTAGGCTAAGATAGGCTGAGATACCTAAGATATCTAAACTAGGCTAAGTTAGGCTGAGATACCTAAGCCAGTTAAACTAGGCTAAGTTAGGCTGAGATACCTAAGCTAGGCTAAGTGGTTCAACACAGTGGTTCGATATATATGATATTTTTGACTTACGATGGGTGTGGTGGAACGCATCTCCATCGTGACTCGAGGACTACCTGTATACCTAAGTTTTTGTTTTTGTGGATTTCCCTGGTATTATAAAATATAAACATGAATTAAAATGGAGTAAAATATGAATAATATATAAACTACAGTACAGTGTAGATCATATATACACAAGAGACAAAGGACACGTAACGCTGTTTACGAAAACGCGGTGCGGGGATACTGAAAAAAATCTGGCTGGAGGAACGAGTCTGCCCAATCAGAATGCCCTATTTATTTAACCTTGGTTCTGATTGGCTGCTGGCTACGATGCATACGGTCGGGGAGAAGCAACCAGTTCTTCGCCTGTAGCAGTACTCGCTATAAATGTGATGTTTCTACGAATTTGACACAAAATTCACCTCGCTATACGCTCGCAAATGTTTTCTTTATGTGTTTAATTGTGTCTAGAAAGCGTTTAAAGAGTGTGGGAGGATCATTTAGGGCTTAAATATAAAAAAAAAAAAAAAACAGTATTTAGGGGTGGCATCCGTGTAGCGCGGATTGTCGTCTTTCACTAGATCGAGTGATTGATGCGTCTCGTGTCGGTACACTGTGGATCGTGTGACTTTATTAAAACGCATGTGCGATTTACCTCTGGTAATCGGCTCCGATGAGGCTCTTTCCATTTACAGCCAGGATCCGGTCTCCGATGCGCAGCCGTCCGTCCGAAGCGGCTGGTCCATCGGGGATCAGCGTGCGGATGAAGATCCCCGGGGAGTTCAGCGGAGTGTGCTGCGCACAGAGGTTTTGGAGCACAGGTGAAGCGTGTGGAGTTTTAAGGATCAACATTTAAGTTACAAAGTTTGCTACTAGGAGTAAAAAAATAAATAAAAAAAGAATGCAGAAGGAGGTATAAATATGGACCGTTACAAAGGCTCGTATGGTTGAAAAATGTGTCTCGTTTTTATCAGTGCGTTTCTGTGGTTTGAGATGTAATTCGGCTGGAGATGTTGCGGAAATCTGGCAACCCTGGTATGATGCTTCATTACGTTTGATTCTCCAACAGGAGCTGGTGTGTTTATCCTGAGGTCAGGTGACACTTTACTAGAACACAGCTCGACTCCGTTCGACTGCTGATGTGACGTCTGATGGCAAATGAGTGTTTAAGAATATATCAGAGGAGCGAACGCAGCACTTACGAGTCCGTCGATGAGTCCCATTCCGAGGCCGTAGGGTCCTTTGTCCAAGTCCACTACAAAGACGGAACATACAGGGTCAGAGTTATTGCCCAGGGTCTGGGCCAGAGGGATGGGGAAAGGAAAGCCACACCCATTAAGAGGGCCTGGGGAAAAACACACACACACACACACACACGCACACACATGCAGAGTTTACAGCTTAAACACACATAAATATTCACACAAACACAAAACGTACATGAATGAAAGACACTAACAAAGACATTAAACACACATGCGTACGCGCACACACACACACACACACACACACACACACACACACACACGTCAGAGTCTGTGGCTAACCTTCAATACCATTACTGATGTATCCATTGATCTTCTTGTGCTCAGGAGTGGAGCGTGTACACCCATTGGCCGGGACGCGCTCCTGCTGGGAGGGTTTAGCATACGCAGTGTGTGTGAATTCCGGGTACAGAGGCGTGTTAGGCGGAGTAAGCAGGCAGGACGGGTCCGGAGCGTGTCGGATGCTGGTTCCGTTTCGGTAATGAGGTGTGTGCGTTCGTTCTCTTGGTCTCTCCTCAGCTCCAGAGCCATCTCCTCGTCCTCCGAGGGAAGACATGCGCACTTCTCCTTCTCCCTCTCCACGCTAAGAGAAAAAAAAATATATATCCAGTGAAATATAGACAGTGGAAATGATCCATACAGGAGTAAAAGAGCAGGATTTTAACCATATGTCATGACTTGCATACATTCAGAAGCACAGGATAAGAAACTTAAACGAGAGATTTGAAAATGAACACTGATCAAAATTAGAGAACTCTTTCAGATCCCTCCCAGTTATTGGTGTTAATCTGGCAGCTGATAAAAATAAACATCAGCCTGCGGTGAGGCGTCCATAATATACCGCGCTACACATACATAACAATGCAGAGCGTTTATTTATGGAAGGAGTCTCCAGTGTCAGCGCTCCGTGACAGTCCGGGGTAAAACACCTACAACTTTTCCGACAAACATCGTAATTCTTTCAAATGAAAACCAAAGCAAAGTGTTTTAATTCCTTAAATACTGGTCTGCTCTTACTATACTAGCCCAAACGCTGTGCAGGTACGCTGGAAAAAGAAAGAAAGAAAGAATTGAGTGAACACATTGTGCACATGCTTTGCATAATCTCTGCATAAAGCACTACAGAGTGTTCTTCTGAAAGAGATTAATACGAGCCCACCCACCCACACACACACACACACACACACACAGGGCATTCATAATCCTGCTATCAGATAGTCACTGCATTACAGCGCTAATCCCTTAATCCGATTTATCAATCGCCTGTCTAGCAATTTGTGCCAAAAAAAAACCCAACTAAGTGCAAATAAATAACATCTAGTTTACTGTAAGCTCTGTTCATTTGGAGCGATTTTTTTTATTTTGCTTTAAAAGCCTATAAAAGGTGTCTAAAAAAAAAAGTGCTTCCAGAGCTGCGGGTTGCGCGTCACGATGCGCTCCAGCTCAGCTACTAAGATTGGAGTTCAACATGGTGGATGCTTTAGTCCATCACAGCAGAAATACAGTATGAAGGACCACAAGAGCAAGCGTGACGCGGTATCGCTTTCGCGACGATCTACTTAAAGGTGAAAGATGAGCCGTGAATGCATGCAAAGGCTGAAAGAGGAATCGTCGTGACGTGCGTAAGTGGTTACATCAAATCATTTCACGGTGAATTATAGTTTGAAACAACAACAACAGGGAACTGCAGAGTGACCAGAAAGGCTTGCAAACACAGGTTTAATCTCGAGGTGTCATAAAAAAACGACATAATGAGATAAACGGATCTACTTTAAGGTCAAGTTTAAGATGAAAAAAAAAACCCTCAAAATGCAGCTCTTATGCAGCTCTTCGCCATCCAGAGAAAAGGGCGTGGGCGTGGAGACACGAGGGAAACCCACCTGGACTTCCTGTCTGTCTGTGCTGCTGTGGGTCTTGGTGCGGAGGCCCCACAGGAAGTGGCGGATGTAAAGCAGCTGCCTGTATATACTGTCGTCCACAGAGTCGTTCTCCAGGTCCACCTTAAACCCGGCACTGGGTAACACGATGGGAGGGTGGTTATCAAAGCTCTCCAGCAGATCCACTGTGACACACACACACACACACACACACACAATATTGTTTGTACATATTATTTGCAAGATCCTAAACTTGTTTGCCCAAAGAACCAATGTGAACTGGTTTCCACGAAGCCGCCTGTCAACAGGGGTCAGGCTTTTACATCTGTAGCACGCTTGGTGTTTTTCCACCTTGCTAACATGCCTGCTGTTAATTCACCACACAGTGATATGCTTAACGTCGCGCTTACTACGCTATTACGGACGTTTAGGAAGTAAAACCACTTGTCGGGGTGCAGCTTGGGGAAAATCAACAGATTTAAAGAAAGAAAAGTACATTTGGAACACAAAGGACACGGTGGATAATCCGTTACCTGTTCTGTAAACGTAAGATTCGTCTTCGCTGCTTGGTTGCCAGGCCGGGACCGAACCCACCTCGCCAGTCAGCTTGTACTGTGTAAGGATTCTGTGAAGCTGGACAGGTTTCAGGGACGGATGCTCTGCGCGCAACACTTTCCAGCTCATCTATACGCAAATGAAAGACGCAATAAAAGAGCGGAAAATGGCTTCACCTAGAACGAGCCAACAAAACAGGGAGACTTGTGGCAAGGATGGGATCGGGATTGAAATACATTGCGTACACTTTTGCCCCGAAACGCATTCTCGACATGGTTTAGTGTTTTCCTTCTTCACAGTTTGACTTGAGCTGACACTACCGTTCAGTTGTGTGTAAAAACACAGATTTTGGTGTAACCTGCGAGAGCTGTGGCGTGGGTGTGATGAGGATCGTAACAACGCTGCATAGTTTGGAGAAAAACTTCAGGGCGATCTGAGTCCGTCCTGCTCCTTTCGCCCAGTCAATAAGCATCCGCAAACATGCTTGTATCTGCAGGGCTTGGGATCGCTGGAACCAACCCCTCACAGGACCTACACACACACACACACACACGCACATAGAGTAAAAGAATCAGTGGCACATTTCCTCTTTTATTTCCAGCTTTCAAACAAAATAAGTGGTTGCGCCTGACACTGTGCGTTACAGCGACAAAATAAATCCTCATCCTGCTGTGTTATCTGTTTGAACATCTGTGTGTGTGTATGTGTGCGTGTGTGTTTAAGCAAAGTATTTAAGCGGCCTGTCTGTTATGACACAAAGAGGATTATGGGCGTCTGGAAAAATAACTGTGGCCTCCCACTAGCCCTCTCACAGAACATATGCCACCCAGCTGTCCTTTTAAAAAAGGAAATAAGTGATGTAATTCCACATGACACGCAATGCGAAGTAGGGATTCTTCAGCAGGAAGTTAATTCACACGCAGGTACATTTTCATTTTCAAATTTCACAGTCGTTTATGAACTTCTAGGATGAGCTCAGCAAGGACGTCTTTGATTCAAGCATCCTACAAAACTCCTTGGCCATTCTGAAATCAGATAACGTGTAAACATTTCAAATCGGGATGAATTTATACAATCATTTTTGCTCGTTCTATAGCTGTAGCTGTAGCTGGAAGCTACTGGTAGCTGTGCTAGGGGAGAATTAGTTAGTGAGTATAATTTAGCAACAAATTCATTGGGAGAATATAAAGTACAGTGGGATCTCGACTCACGAACTTAATTCGCTCCGAGACTCTGTAATGATCTGTTCCCGACCCGAATCAGTGTTTCCCATTGAAATGAATGTAAATGCAATGAATGTGTTTCAGCCTCAAAACATGTTTTTAAAGTGTATTATGGGTTTATGTCAAACTGTTTATCTCCAACTTATTTTTCTGTCTGCGTCATAAAATCTGCTCCTTCCACCAAGGATGAGAGACAAAATAAACCAAAACAGGCAGAAGATAAACGTCATCATGAAGGACACCGAGAGCAGCTCCCAGCTGAAATGAGCTCCAATCAGGAGGGACGTCAGAGCGAATAGGAAGAGGATTCTCTACCTTCAACATCAAAAACTGCGTGCGAGGATCCATTTTCCACACACCCCAAAACCTCACCCAGTTCACCATCCACTGTGAGCCTGTTGTCACCCTCCTCCCCCCTCTTGGAGTTTACCGACCAAATGAACAAGCTGGTCATCGCTGGAGCACAACTTACCCCCCGCTCTACTGCAATTTTTTCTCCTTTCATGTCCCTGCAATGCTATCGACCTTCAGTAAAGCAAAGACCTGCACCACCCCCACCCGTCTCATACAGTTGCCAAACTCGTCCTCCCCAAGCTGGTAAGAGTTCAGCACTTTTAGATTTTTCTATGTCTGACTGCTGATGTGCTCTGGGTCCAGACTCTAAAGATGTCACTCCTGACTATTCCCAGCGACAGTCAGGGCCCAGTGTACTGGAAGCCTCTAGTCTTGTAATCCCTGTAATGACAGGTAATAGAAGAATGGTTAGACCGGTCAGAAATAGAAAGGGTTCAATTACATCTGCCAATTTATTATGCATAACATGTCAACCTCAAAATATACCAGAGGCTCCTGTTATCTCCACAAGGTTAGCTCTATTCAATATCAGATCACTAGTCAACAAATCACTGTTAGTAAATGATGTTATTTTGACCTATGATGTAGATTTTTTACTTCTCAGTGAAACATGGCTGACTGAGTGTAACTGTGCTGCTATTCTCAATGAGGCAGCACCAACAAATTTCAGTTTTATGAACAAGTGTCGAACTGGTAAGAAAGGCGGGGGAGTTGCTGCCATTTTTAAATCTCTGTTTCAGTGCAAGGAAATTACATTAGGTGAATTTTCCTCTTTTGAATATCTCTGTTTTTTTATTAAAAGGTGATCCAAAAGTACTTTTTATAATAATTTATAAACCCCCACGATACTCAGAGTTTTTAGATGAGTTTGCTGAACTGCTGTCAGTTATCTGCACTAACTACAACTTTTTTATTATAACTGGGGATTTTAACATTCATGTAGACAATAAGATGGACAAAAATGCCAAAGAACTCTCTTCTATACTTGACACTTTTGACCTCTTTCAACATGTGGAAGCGCCCACACACACTCGAGGTCACACTCTGGACCTGGTGATCTCTAAAGGTGTTGACATTTCCTCCATTGATGTT
>JAQMCW010167768.1:0-11229 GCA_030068335.1 Chrysichthys cranchii
GGTGTGATGGAGATGAGAGAGGAGGAGAGAGGGGAGAGGAGGAGGATTATTGTGTAGGATGACTTTCACTACAACTCGCAGAATCACTGCAGTCTGTCGGCTCGCTGGGATCTTTTTCTTTTCGTGTGACTTTAACAAGGAAACTATCCAATGATAGCTGATTTGCGTCCTTTTGAGGATTTGGCAGAAATGCGACATTGCATTGTCATTAAACAGATTCATCGCTCGCACTGCTACAGCATTATTCAGGTGGTGCTTTTCTACAAAGTTTTGAAGACTGCCCCACATTTTACTCATCTCCCTGGGGTCCATTTTCGCACACACACTAACAGTATAGGTTAGCGCAGATGTTGACTATACGAGTGAGCCACAATCCCGCAGTGAGTGAGAGAGAGAGAGGTTGTGATCACGTGAGGCTCGGCAGACGAAGCGTATGCATACTGCTCATATTGCAGGAGCTCGCTCGTTCATCAAGTCAAAATTTATTCCAATTCCTTGCTCGCCTTGCAAAACACTCGCAGACCAAGTTACTCGCAATCCAAGGTTCCACTGTATTTGTAAGTATGATACCCTTGAAGGTGGCACAGTGGCGGAGGGTAGTCTCCCAGCTCCGAAGTCCTCCCACCTCCCAAAAACATTTGTGTGAACATGTGTGTGGATGTCACCAATGGACTGAGGGTGAATTCCAGGCTCGCACCGAGTGTTTCTGGGATAGAGCCACTACAACCCTGAGCATGAATAAAGCAGATAATAAAGCTAGATGAAAGAATGAATGAATGAATAAATACATATTTGAGAACATTTATAGTGACTATTGGAAAAGTAGGACTTGGAGATTTGGAGATGTCTTACCAATACTACTACTATTACTACTACTACTACTACTACTACTACTACTAATAATAATAATAATATTGGTATTATTAAGAATCTCCTCCTGATCATTTGACTCCCCAGACACGTGACAGTGTCGGACAATGCCACCCACCCCCGGCATTGATCCTACATGTCCCTGGAACTGTACTCAAACTATAAACATTGCCATTCTTTCTTTAAAAGATATTCACTTAAGTGGTCTTGTGATAATGCTGGTAAAGATGTCATTTTAGTCCTCATCAAACCATTCCGAAAGCCCTCGTGTCATATGGACAGAGACCCTGTCATCCTCAAACTGAGCGCTCCTGCCATGATAGAACCGTTTCAACATCAGTCGGAAGAACACTGGATAGATTTATAGTGAGTCCTCCCTTTCAGGAAAAGTGCACTTCAATCATGCCAGGACAACCTCCTAAGGATATGAGATCCATCAGATCCCTTCACTTAGGGATCAGTGCGTTCAGGCCTGTTCTATTGAAACACAGCCAGTCGAGCAGACTGAAGCCCTGGCTATCCATTCCCCAATAATGAACCCTCATTCAAAGTCGCTTAGATCCTTAACTCTGATCCAAAATCGAGGTTAACTCAGCGTGCTCAGCATACAGAGCATGGGAGGATGTTAGCTACTTAAATGCACCGTGCACTCCCCCCCGTACAGAAGTGCTCATTATGTTTCTGTACACTTTTACACCACTGACCTCTAGTGATCACAGCAGCTTTTACACACTTACATTATCATTGTTTATAACCGATAACATGGACTCTTTTTGCATTGGTTTTGGTGTAGTTGATTTGCGACAATGCTATGTAACATGGTTCACGGAAGCTGTAAGAAACACATGGGTGTTTAAATGTGAGCCCTGTAGTCGTTCAGCTTGTTAATAGACAGATATAAAACGGAGAGTTTTGGTTCGAAGAATCTTATTTTGCTGAGCTGCATCTGAACCAGTGTAAGTTCACTTATGCCTGCATGAAAGTCTGGATTAATAAAAATAAAAAGTTAAATAAAAAGTCACATAAAAACCAATATGCTGTCCATATCGTATACTTTTTTCCCCATCATGTTGCTTGGCGACTAAAGTTAACTGTTAACCGACTATATTGCATGGAAGAAGAATTGTTTATTGTAAATTTATTCAGAATACATTTTTCGTCATTCAGTTTTATTTTATTGTTTTGTCACCCTTTTATAAACGTAATAAATCACTCAAGGACGCTTGTTACAGTGATTTAATCATGGGTAAGGTGGTTTTAGGCCCCGTTACTTGTGCTAAAATCACTGTAAAACACGCTTTCATGCCTTTGTGCTTTATTTTATACCTTTCTAGTCATGTATATTTAAGATAAGCATTTTTTAACCGGTATTATTAGCTGGTATCACCTGGTATTATTTTAGTACGCAGGGACTGTTATTAAGCCAACTGTTTTAAAGTAGGAAAGACACTCACCAATGGGCAAAGCAGGGAGTCTCCAAGACTCCTAGAGCTTTATTATTGGCTTTAATGCCCCCAGCATGCTTTCCAAAAAAAGTTTTGCATTTTATGTCTAGCGATTTTTGTTAGGCTTCCCCTAAGTGGTTATATGGTAATCTGTTGCACATTCCTAATGTAAAATACAAGTCCATAAATAAATCAGGTCCATAAATATTTGAACAGCGATGCAATTTCCAGAACTTTGCCTCTATATGCCACCACAACCGATTTGAAATGAATCAGAATTAGAGAAATAGGAGAGAATTTCAGCTTGGAGTCAAGGCGTTTAACAAAAATACTGAATCGATTGTTTTCCACAGGCTCAAACCTATTTGGACAATGGACCGATGAGCAGTTTCATGGCCAGTTGTGGCATGTTTCCTCGTTCTTTTATGACAAATAAGGAAATAACAGGTCTGGAGTTGATTTTGCATGTGGCAGCTACTCATGGGAATGTGGTCCAAAGAGCTGTCGATGCGAGTAAAGTTCCAGTCTAATCCAAAACAGGAAAGTAAGTAAGTGGGTGGGTGGGTAAGTAAGTGAGTGGGTAAGGAAGTGGGTTGGTGGGTGGGTAAGGAAGTGGGTGGGTGGGTGGGTTAAGTAAGTAAGAGGGTGGATAAGTAAGTAAGAGGGTGTGTGGGTGGGTGGGTAAGTAAGTAAGTAAGAGGGTGAGTGGGTAAGTAAGTAAGTGAGTGGGTGGGTGGGTAAGTAAGTAAGAGGGTGGGTGGGTAAGTAAGTAAGTAAGTGAGTGGGTGGGTAAGGAAGTAAGTAAGAGGGTGGGTGGGTGGGTAAGGAAGTAAGTAAGAGGGTGGGTGGATGGATGGAGCATTAGGAGAGGCCAAATCAACAATTTGGTACATTCTTAAAAAGAAGGCATGCACTGGTGAGTTCAGCAACACCAAAAGGCCTGGAAGAGCACGAAAGACAACTAAAGTGGATGATTGTAGAATTCTCCCCTTGGTTTAAAAAAAAAAGGGGAAAAAAAAGAAGAAGAAAAAACACCTTCATAACATCTAAGCCAAGTCAAGATTATTTGGACAAATGAAACCAAAACTACCTTGCACCAGATTGATGGAAATAGAAGCATTTGGAGAAAGAAAGGAAAGGTTCATGATCCAAAGCATACATCATCATCATCTGTCAAACAGTATGGAGGCAGTGATATGGCATGGGTACGCACGGCTGCCACTGGACCTGGCTCACTGCTGCGAAAAGTAGCAGGATAAATTCTGAAGTGTATAGAGCTATACTTTCTGCTCAGATTCAGTCAAGTGTTGCAAAACTGTGCTTCACAGTACAGATGGACAATGACCCAAAGCAAAGATAGAAAGCAAGCCTAGAGCTTCTTCTAGGCAAGGAAACAGAATGTTTTTAAATGGTATAGTTGTTCAACCCATGAAAACCTTGTACCAAAGCATGCTTTTCAGTTACAGAAGACAAAACTGAAGGCAGAAAGACCCATAAGCAAGCCGCAACTGAAGGTGACTGCAGTAAAGGAAAACATCCAAGAGAGGAAATTTAGTGATGTCTGTGGGTTCAGCCATCAACTGCGAAGGATTTTCTTCCAAGTGTTGAAAATGATCCTTATATTTATAATCCATGCTTGTCCAATTACTTTTAAACCTGTGAAAATAGAGGGACTATGCAAAAAGATGGCTGCAATTCCTAAATGGTTAAACCAATATTTTTTTGTTCAACCTCTAAAAATTAACGCTGAATGTCTACAGTTCAAATTACATCTTGATGGCTTCATTATGAAAACCACGTCATTGTCCAAATACTTGGATTCTGCAAAATGTACAGTGGAACCTCTGGTTCTGAGACTCCGTTCGTGAATCAATTTTTCTCATTGAAATGAATGTAAATACAATTAATGTGTTTCAGCCCTCAAAAACATGTTTCTAAACTGTATTATTGGTTTATGTGTGGCAATAAAACATAAATAAACCTAAATGAAATAAACAGATGATTTTAATGCAGGTTCCCTTTGCGGTGGATACGTAGTTGCCGGCGTAGGTGGACGGTGACGGAGGGATATGGTGGTGGTTCTCATGTTTTGCGATTATTTCTTTCTTTATTACAACTGTTATACACTTAGGCTTCTTACTCACACTACCATTTCCACTTTCTTGGGAGCCTTAATGAAGGCTTATAGAGCAAAAATGCAGAGAAAGACAACGAAAAAATGCTGAACATTTTTTTTTATGAGTTTTAAGCACAGAAAAAAAATCAAAGTTGGAACAATCCTTAATTATACAAAAACTTACTGTAAACAACCAAGAAAACTAACCTTGCATGAGTCGACTCCTGGCGTTAAGGAAGTGAGGAGGAAGATGGCCCAGGAGGAGGTTACTGTACAGCCAATGAATGCACATCTGACTGATTAAAGGGACACACGCGTCTTTGTTAGATACGCAATACACAAACAGAAAATATGGAAACGTTGGCGGGTACGAAGCGGAAGGGGAAAATGGCTGGGGCTGTGTTTGTTCGGCACCCGAGTATGTGGTCGTGACCAGATACAAAATTTTGACGGATTTTGTGGTTGGGAACTGATTTGTTCGTGTTCGGAGGCGTTTGTGACCAGAGGTTCCACTGTATCACCAAGGACATGGCTGTCAACGGAGGTGCCTTTTAATAAACAGGCAAGTGACTCAAGGGGATTGTGCAGTGTTTCTCATCCATAAAACATAAATATATTATGGAGAATAAATGCCTAAGAGAACCAGGGCAAACAATAACTGGACATATGACTAAAATATAAAAATATCCTATTCCAAATGAAACGTACAGGACCTTAAAAAGCGTGCAAACTCCGGCTTGCACGGCAGTAACATAAATCTGACACGAACATTTCACCCACGTTTATTGCTTTTCCGATATACATATTTATTCATCTGATAATCACAAAGCAACAGCATGCACTAATTCACCGCGCCGCTGTTTACAAGGAAACATCACCGCGTCGACAATTTCAGAATGATTCCACATCAATCATTACAATATTCAGAGTCAATATTAGCAGAAAAAGGAAGCCGGGAATGAACAACAAGCTTTTTTTGGACCACAGACTTTTCATACAAAGAACTGGGGGGAAGAACAGTGCAGGGAGAGGTTTATTCACAGGGCAACATTGAAAATGAATTGAAACCGTCACGAACAATCAGGTGTCATGAGTGAAAAAAACTTGAATGAAAACAAAGAAAGACATGATTTGAGTCTCGCACAGAAATTACACTTCTTTCTGATTACACAGATATCACACTGCAGACACACACACACAGACAAAACTACAGCACTAATGTTGCCCAAAACAGCACTGATAATTATGCTCTAATCTAAAGGAGAGGGGAAAAAAACCCCAAACCCAACACCAAGCCCAATGTATGCTATGTTGTTGCTGGATGAAATCATGGGCTTCTCAATGACAAGATTTACACTTTCCTAAATTTTTTAATTTATTTATTTTTTTGCCTGCTTTATTTACTCATCCCCCCCCCCCCCAACAAAAAAAATAATAATCCGCCCTTTTCTATACACAGTACCTCATCCTCGAGCCGATTTCTAAATAATTATTCAACTCTTTCTTTGTGTAACCCATACTCGCATCTCTTTTGCACACGTTTATGATACGCACATACATGAAAAGTTTAAAAATGTTCCGTCCTCGGACATTGCCCTCGTTCTCTCGCTTAGATATTGTCTAATATACCACAGTATGTGACAGGAGATTCAGATCGATGTGCTCTTTCGAGCGTTAGCGCTTCTATATGGTAACAGCTTATTCACAGGGATTTGTGCGGCGCACGCACCACACGGTCCACATAAAGGAATTAAGAAAACCTTTCGGTGTTGAACAAAAATCTGGAAAAAAAAAAAAGTCTAAATCATAGCTATGGAGTATTTAGGGAATAACTATGACGTGTTCTTGGTGGGTAAATTAAAAATTGCAATCATTGGCAAATCCCTGTGGCATAAGAGGAAGTAAAAACGCCCCACTCAAATACATAGTGAATACTTCATTTATAACCCTTCAAGTGAATTGTTGGGTCAAAATATAAAAAGTGCAAAAACAAAAAAAAACAAAAAAACAAAAATTGGAATGTCTGAAGCAGCACATTGCATTTGGTTTTCTCTTTATGATGAAGCTATTTTTTTTTTTTAAATGTCTTCAATGTTTTCACTGACTCAGTATGCGTGTATGTGCGTGTGTATGTATGTGTGTGTGTGTGTGTGTGTGTGTGTGTGTGTGTGTGAGAGACAAGGTGTAACATGAGTACTGGATGAAAAGAGGGTAAACAAGCCCTCACTTGCTTTTATTATATGTGCATATGATAGTGTTCTCACACACACAGCCACACCCACACACTTTACGCAATTGCACATTACACAATATCTTTCTTTTTATTTTATTCTCCTTCTCAAAGCAACTCACACCACCACACTTGAGTTCACCTTCTCCACTAAACTTGAAACCCTGTCTTTCTTTCTCTCTCTCGTCCTCTAGAGTGACTCAGTGACGCCCAGGTCGCTCTTCTTCTCCTCCTCTCCGGGTGTGAGCTCTGATCCGGATCCTTCGTTCTGGAACAACTCCTCCAGGAGCTCCTCTCCGGCTCCTCCAGCCTTCGAGGCCCAGAGCCTGGCTCCCTCTCTCAATCCCACCGAGCGAAGAAGCCCGGCGTAGGAAGAAAACGATGCCCCTATTAGCTTATGTAAATGACGCAAGCGTTAAGGAAACATTTGAGAAACAATTCAGGGTGGTGGTGGGGGGGGATGTGTACAGTGTGTATGAGTGTACATATTTGGAGCGCATAGGAGGGACAAATGATTAGGTCGAAACGTTGTTGCGGCTTGAATCCGAACTGAACGCATAACGCAAAACGCGTGAGCGGATATGCGCCCTTTCTCTTTTGCTGACAACAGTCACGACACAAAAGCAATGAAGGGAGCAATTGAAATAACACCCCGAAACTAGCCAAACTGCCCCGTCGGTTTCACCGGAGCATTGTGCATGTGTCTTCTCCGGCTTTGTAAATACTGAATTGCTAAACAGAAAGGATTTTCACCGTGAAATGATTTCATAATGCGCTCTTTTCTAAGCGACGTTTCACAGTGTTACTCCCGAACCGAATAACCTAGATGTTTTGGGGGGGGGTTCTTCTTTTTTTTCCTCCTGTGAGTGAGAGAAAAAGCATTCGGAGGCAAACAAACAAGAACGCGCGTAATTACTTTTGCACATTATTCTACACGCTTGTGTACAATAGGCCGGATTGTAATGACGGACTGGGTTCGGGATAAATATGCAGTGGCTTCATGTGGGCTCTCGTAATTACGATCTGTACCCGGAATTGCGTTATCATTATACAACATTCAGTATTCGTCTTTAAATCATCCGTCTTTGTGAAAGGGAGCGGCGTAGGCCTTCGGGAAAGGATATTAGTGGTGTCGTTGGCCTCCATCACGCCGTATTTCAGACAGGCTTCGATGAAGAGCGCCGCCCGGTCGAAATACCTCATACTGACAAGGGAACATAAGGAAGACAGACAGATACTGGTTAGCTTTCCAAGGCTTTTGAAATAAAACTGACAACTTTATTCACTATCATTGGAGGATATTTAGGCTATAATGTGAAGCCACACGTTGAAATGGAACGGAAAGATAAGGAACAGCGAGAGAAGCAGTATTCTGACCAGAGACAGCTTGTTAATACACTAACATACTACTCAGCACTCTCGCCCTGCACTGTCTCCGCTTCTCGTGGACGCCTGTTGTTACTTGACATGATGCCTGACACGATTGCAGGTTATTACGACACCCACGCCTGTTCCCAAACATGACCTGGTTGACCGTTTTTTTGTCAGTTTGTCTGTACTTGATTCCCTTCTTGTTCTTATTCTTGCTCTTGTTTCTGTGGCGGCCAAGCAGGCCTTCAGTAACTAGACGCTTGGGTCGTATTCTGAAAATGGGGAAATGGGAACGTGCTGCAGACCTGTGGAGCATCTCGCCAACTTTCTGGAAGCAGCCCAGCGAGAGAAGCACCAGGATAGCTTTGGACTTCTGATTGACCTGAGGAGAGCAGAGATACTCCGCCCAGCGCTTCAGCACGTCCGAGGCTTCGGTCGGGTTCAGACGCACCTGAGGGAGACAGAGTGAGAGAGACGGAGCTGGGGATGAAGTTACGCCCACTCTTTATTTGTGAGTTATTTAATTATTTATTTTTACAGTGAGGAACAACACACAACGTCGATATGCGCATGTCCCAAGCTGTGAGTTTAAATTATGAAAAGTATAAATGAAATAAATAATAATACGCACCTGCAAGGTATGCAACAAGTAAGAGATTTAAAAAATGAACAAATAAATAAATAAATAAATAAATAAATAAAGCAATGTTAATTATTTAAGACTTTCTGACAGTGAGCAATGCTCCGTATTTTGACTGATATCCCTGTACATAAAACTCAGCCATCCAAATAAAGCCTCTATTTTGTGGAACGCGGATCCATGGCTGTGAGGTCGGTCCTGAACTCTTGCGGCTCTGCACGCGAGCTCCTTGTCAAGTGAGTTGCGGTTCGTAAAAGGAACGCGGACCTCTGCTGAAGACAGCACTGTTTATCTGGAGCTGAGTCAAAATTTACAGCGGGTTGCGAACTGATGTATAAAAACTATAACTGTGCCCCAATTAAGCTCTCAAAACCGGTGAAGTATGATTTTTGGATTAGAGTCTTCACGTCAGGGTGTTTGGACTGATCTAGCTCTAGATTGAAAGTGCGTGCTTTTAAAAGCCTAAAAACCTGAAGTGCGCTGCCCAGGCACAAACCCTATCATGATGCTGTCTGCATATAAGAGCGCATTAACGAAAAAAATGCAAGTGGAAACAGATGGAAGAAATGGCACTTCTACAGTTTTGAGGCCGGTCGATGTGCCCCACTTGCACAGCGTCGCTGGATTAGTGATCTGTTCTCAGATTTTGTTCTCCCAAATGTCAGAGACAGACAGTAATTCACATTATGCCTCAGAGCAAATGATGATGCACATGTATTTGCTTCAAAGGCCTTTCCAGTGGTTACGAGCTACAAAGAGAAAACTGGCAAACGGATCGGGACAGATCTCAGTGCTAAATGAGCTCAAAGCAGATCTGAAATTGCAGGGAGCCTGAATCCCTCAAAAAGCACTAAATGCCTTGTATCCTGTACACCCCCCTCACACACACACACACACACACACACACACACGCACACACACACACACACACAAAAAACAACAAAAAAAAAACAAACACACAAAAAAAACGAACACCATCCTCAGGCTATTCAGCAAAAAAAACAGAAAAACAAAGCAGAATGACCAAAAGTAAGCAGGACCTGACCTGAACTTCTACCCTGCATCAAAACCCTGGAACACCCAGGAAACCTGACAAACCGCGAACATTTTTACGATCCATTCTTTACCTGGTCCAACGCCGGCGATTGGTTTTTACAGGTCTGCTGGCTCGGTAAATAAATACATAAATAAATATATAAATAAAGAGATAAATAAATAAATAAATCCGCCAAAATACACTACCGCGGTGTTGTAACAACACGGTTCTCTTTCCCCCTTGACTCTCTTGATGCCACCTTCATGATTCAGATCGGTGCTGAGGAGGTCGTAAGATCCAGACAGGTGACAAATTGGTGGCTTGCGTTTGCTGTTTCACTTCTCGTCACTTGTGCCCTTGCAGGGATGAGTCGCTGCAAAATCAATACAAAGTTCTTCTGACTGATCGCCTTTATCCTAAGATGAACTGTCTCAATCCTGATGGGAGTGGTCTCCTCCAGGATGACCCCGCCCCCATCCCCCATCACTGAAAGGTCTGATGAGTATGAAAACTCATATAGTGCATATAGTCTTCACAGTCACTAGGTCTCTTCTGGAGTGACGTGTCAGCCAGCGCTCGACACATTTATTACACGTTCCTAAGAGTCATTTAGCTACGGCATGGAAATCCCATTATGATGATGATGATTATGATTATGATTATTATTATTATTCCTCCTTACGTGACGATTTTCATGGTGACAGGGCGTAATAAACAGGCACGGCGAGATCTGAAATGTCAGGAACCAACGAGATTATCATTTTGTATTTATTTACATCGTCATGTATGCGCTACATGTTCACGTTTATACTCTACGCATTTCCTCAGCTGCTGCATCACGTCTCCGCAGATTTATTTATTTATTTATTTATTGACACATTCAGATCAACACATATCCACGTCCATATTCCATTTGTTCCTGACTTTTTGAGCGCGCTGTTCACTCACTGACCGTCTAATTAGGACCACGTGTACACCTGCTCATTCTTGCAGTTATCCAAGATGCCAATCATGAGCAGCAGATGGGCTGCATGGAGTATTTCAGAAATTGGTCACCTCTTGGGGCTTTCGCACACAAGAGCTTAGAGTGTCTGGAGTTTTACATACAGTTACGCATGCAAAACCCTCAGCGTACATCGTTTTCCCCCCTCTGAGCTCAGGACGCTTTTATTTGAAACTTTTTTCCCTTTTTTTTTTTTAAATTTGAAACACCACCAGGTTTGTCAGTGTCACGTCTCTCTTATCGCCAAGTCAAAAGCAAGATCGAGCAGCACTTACAATATCACTACAGTCAAGAGTGGCAGAGGGGAAACCGATCGTGACCGTCACTGACAACCCAGTTATTAATGATCTAGCGCTGAAGGGTTACCATGATCAGTACAGTGGGACCTTGACTTGCAAACTTAATTCGTTCCGAGACTCTGTTCGTGACTCCATTTGTTTGCGACCCGAATCAGTTTTTCCCATTGAAATGAATGTAAATACAATTAATGTGTTTCAGCCCTCAAAAACATGTTTTTA
>JAQMCW010167816.1:0-11227 GCA_030068335.1 Chrysichthys cranchii
TTTGCTTTTAGTGTTGTACAACACCAGTCTCAGACGTGTTTTCTTAATCGTGGCTAAAAAAGTGTGTGTGTGTGTGTGTGTGTGTGTGTGTGTGTGTGTGTGTGTGTGTGTGTGTATCGTACCCTAATGATATATGACTATTTTGCCCTATATATTTGAAATCTCTTGTGGTTTTTATTGTCACCTGAGGTTATTTATTTGTATATAAAGGTTTTTGAGGACCCCACTATTGTTGTTTAGGCCCTGATAAGGAGGCTGTACTTTCATTTCCCTGTGACTGTACAAACACATATACAGGAAGTCTTATAATATGTAGGCTAATATAAACAGCAGTCGGCCATATCATTAAAAGCACCTGTCTAATATTGTGCAGGTCCCCCTTGTGCCACTAAAACAGCTCTGACCTTTTGAGGCATGGACTCCACAAGAGCTCTGAAGGTGTGCTGTAGTATCTGGCGTCAAGACGTCATCAGCAGTTCCTTTACATCCTATAAGTTCACCAGTGATCCAGATGCCTTCTGCTCTTCAGACCCGCCTGATCCACCCTGATGTATAATAGCCATCTCCTGATAGCCACAAACTAACATTCCGCCATGTTAGTTGCTTATCTGATGGTTTGTAAAGAAGGAATTTTATGCGATTGAACCTTTAAAGTGGTGAACTGGATCCCAAGCTGTGTCCTGTTTAAGATTTGACCCTGTCGCCGGATTCATGTAAAAAACAGACTCAGTTAGATGCACTTGTGTGCGAGGTGTGGGCCTAGCATGATAATCGTTATCTCCTTTCATCACCACTCATCTTAAAGGTACACACACACACACACACACACACTACCTACCATCTGTTGACCACAGACACCACATTTTGCCGGATGTTCAGTTTTATTTACGTAAATAGTTTTCCATTTGCTTAACCCTTACACTCTGTTGGTATGCTCTTGGGCGCTGAGGAAAAGTCGAGGGAAAGAGCTTGAGGTGGCAGAGATGAATAAGTGGAGGTTCTCTTTGGGAGTGAGGAGAATGGATAGGATCAGAAATAAGTCCATCAGAGGTACAGCACATGTTAGGTGTTTTGGGGTTAAAGTTCGAGAGGCCAGACTGAGATGGTTTGAATATATGGGTAGAAGGATGCTGAGGTTGGAACTACCAGGCAGGAGACCTAGAGGAAGACCAAAGAGGAGATTTATGGATGTAGTGAGAGAGGACATGAAGTTAGTTTGTGTGGAAAAGAAGATGCAGAGAATAGAGTTAGATGGAGACAGATGATTCGCTGTGGAGACCCCTGAAGGGAACAGCCGAAAGGAGGAGTAATAGTAGTAGTAGTAGGTATGCCCTGGCATTTTAAAGTTATATAATTAATTTTCACATTTATCAATTTACCCCAGACCTTTTTCACGACCAAGGGCCATCCCTTTCCCTACCCTGCATAACTTTTACTGACCATTGCAGAATAATTCCAGTTTTGGGGCTGCAAATCTCAATACAGACGCTCAGAACTACTTTAAAAAAGGCTCTGAGGCTGAAAAGATCAATTTCTTTACTTCTTTATTATTTATTTATTCTTCATTTTTAAAACTACTTTAAAAGGTGAAAATAAAAGTGAATCTTCACACTTTGTACAACAAACACATTCAGAGGAATAAAGTAGTACAGTCCATGCTAATAATTAGCCAGATTTAATTATAGGTATTTATTACTCTGTTATGTCAATTTTATGAAAACAGAAAGTTTATCGACGTTTAGACAAAGAATTATATGGCAAATTAAAGAGAGACCCTGTTGCTTTATAGTGTGTGTTGTTTAGTCTAAGATCAGAATTTGGAAATGGTTTCACTCCAATAAAACTTATGTTATTTATATTTATTTCATTTTATGCGGTTGTTTGCTGTACGTTTGGCCGTGAATTCTTAAGTGTTACTCAGATCCGTCTCAGTTTAACTGAAAACCACAGCAGGATTTCCTGAGGAAGAGGTTCGTTTTTTTTCTCATTTAGCCAAAGTGGAACATTTCATGGTCTCAAAGTTGCCTCCTCGACCAAAGCCACACTCTCCCATTCCTCTCATGAGATGAGTGCTGAAGTGATACCTGAGTTAATACCATTGTGTTCACAGTCTCATCATCATCATCATCATCATCGTCATCGTCATCTCCAGCAGCAGTCATGATCTCTCATTCTCTCCTGCTGGGTCTGCTGGTTTTCACCCGCTTTCAGTCCTTCATGATGCATACCAGTAAGATAAAGTTCACTTTTTAACTTTTTACAGAATTTTCTGTACATATTATAATGGTTGTAGTGTTCTTGGAGTTCCTGAAAATATGAACATGTTTAAAATAATCAGAGTTGATAAACCACAGTGTGTGTTGCTGTTACAGTAAAACACTGAGTGATGTGTCTTGGGGTTGTGTGATGAAGCCGAGTTATTGTTCCCACCCCAAACAGTGTGTCCACAAGTGTTTGTCCTCTTATATCTTAACAACATGCCAACAATTGGAATTTTGTATTTATTACCAAATGACATTTCCTGCTTGTAAATCAGTTATAGTTATCTTTAACGGTGTTGAACATTTGTGAAACCATTTTATAACAGCAAAAGTCACTTCATATCCAGCCTCTTTTTTTTTATACTGTAAGAGTTACAGCTTTACCGCTGACTTTTAAGTGCTGATGAAGTAACTGCTCATTTACAAGGACCTCTATAGTGAAAAGGAAAAGAAAAGCTGCATTACTGTCAGAGCTGCTGTTATTTAAAAAGCTGAGAGAATTTATAAAACATAATCACCACCTTCTCACCAACCACAGTCCAGAATTCAGAATCTAGAACAGTCCTGTGGTGTTTAAAATTCACCAGCATCACATTTAAATTTATTATTATTATTATTATTATTATTATTATTATTATTATTATTATTATTATTATTATTATTGTTGTTGTTTATTATCCCATATATTACTAAGTGAACATTTAATCAGAGCACTGATCCATGATTGATAAATAAATGCAGAAATGTTTGTACACAGATGCATAAAACAATTTAATAAACACTTTAATTGTCTGCATCTCATCCTAGATATAAAAGTGTCTAATATGTTATTATTGAACATTTAATCACAGAACAATATGCTGAAATATTTCCTTACAGATGCACGTGAAACAATTCATTGCTGTTTCAATTACCAGACACGTCCAATACATGTAAAACATATTACAGAGTATAAAGAAACAAAGCCCAGTTGCCCAAAACATGGAGTCATGTAAGCTTTCAAACCCTTATTACATTTTTACTATTAATAATATGAATATCAATGTCCCTGCATCTCTGCCTCTGGTTGAATAAAATATCATAAATATTTTTTTAATAATACCTTTAATTTACCACAAAGCATATTTGATATCATTTAAATCTTATTAGAATATAACTTAAACTGCTCTTGGAGGTTTGGTACATGTTAGTGTTTCCTCTGATTTTAGTGCAGTTTTACACTCATATACTGTATATCTTCTCTCTCCTCTGTAGTTTTACACTGAAGGACCGTCGGGAGATGTGTGCAAACCCCAGAGACCAGTGGGTGAAGGACATCATGATAAGACTTGACGATGGGGAATCCTCTCATCAATAACAAAATTAATATTTCTCTTACAAAAGTTATGCATAGACAAAGATGGGTTACGTAGCCGTTTAATCCGTTTTCAGGATGTTTCAACTGATCTACCATAACGCTATTATGTATCATGAAAATTATTTATGCTAATATTATAACATCTAATTTACAAAATCCCCACGACCCTGACCAGGATTAAGCGGAAGAAGACGAATAAAGACGAATTTACAAAATTAACAGTAGAGCAGTAGAAACTGGATGAGACTTTTGAGAACATGAGCTGAGAAGAATCTCTGAATTAATGAATGATGTGTTATTCTTGGTTAAAATGGTTAAAAATGAAGTAGTTGTACTTTGACAGGCAGGTTTCTGTTTGTGTAACACTGCTGAATTCACAGACATGCCTTTAAATACAAAGATGTACATTTTAAAAACTAAATATAAGTATAATACATACTATACACCCTGGGAGGCAGGTCCGTCAGTAGCATGGCCCCCAAACTTTGGCGTTCTCTTCCTCAATATCTCCGTGACTCGACCTTCAAATCAGAATGGTAGATTACATTATGACTGCGTAGCATTTCTTATTAATTATTCTGGCTGTTTCTGTTTTTGAAAAGAGTAATTATTTGTTTAAAAAAAACTGTATCTGTACAGGCCAGTTTTTGTTTGAATAACGCTGCCAAATTAAGGGACAGACCAATCAATAAAAAAAATGTCCAAATATTTAATGAAGTACTGCATGTACTTTAAAAGTTGATTAATTTACCTAAAAGTGTCTGACACGTGTGAGGTTCCAGATTTCTTTTAATGCGCTCCACATTTCTTTAACACACATTGTTAAACATTATAAATCAATAACATTTGATATGACCAAAGGAAATCATTTAAATAATTATACTGGTGAGGATCTTTGGAAAACTAAATGCTACAGTTAATGATTCTGAACAGACTCATGAGCTTCCTGTTATTCCTGTAATTACACAGACGTCTTAAAAGTAAACAGACGCCCCTCACTACGTTTTATCTATGCGGACACCATCTTGGGCTTCAAACATGTTAATGTCTGATTATTGTTCATCTCAGATTACAGTACATTAATAGTTTATTAATGTATATAACAAATAACAATTCGTAAAGACGGCATAAGAATGCCGTCCACTAATGAAGTGATTAGTTCCCAGTACCTACACCATTTTCATATAAAATGTAAGCTCTAGTGACGCTGTTTCCGGTCATACGCACGTATAATATGTTCTGTGGTCATACATAATTTTTGTTTCAAAAGCAAGAAGATTTTTTTATATATAGATAGCAATAGCCTTTCTGAGATATTGTATGCATAATATAGTATTTCTAAACATACAGTATAGTGTAAGTATAGTATAGTAGTATAGACAGAGAATACACGTTATTTAGTTAAACGACAGTAGAACATTTCTGGTGCCTAATTGTGATGTTGGCAGTGTTGGAGGTAGCCAGATTTTGCTTAGCTTGTGTAAGTAAGTAGCCTAAAATGAGTAAAAGAAAACATTGGATAGGGTTTTGCTTGTTTGCTTTGCCAACATTTACTACACGTTTCTATGTGTGATAATCAATACAGTACATGATAATATAGCCAAGTATACTGTAGCCCATTATTTAGCAGACTGCTGGTGAGTTTCAGGTCTGCTGGCTGGTCTTTTAAATTCATGTGCTGAGATAATCAGAGTCCTATGGTGGTGGAGTATCGGTAATGCGCAAAAATCATAAATCAGTTTGTCTCTTTTTTGCTCCCTCATTCGCTAAGTAGTTGTATGTGTGTGTGTTAGCTGAACACACACTGCTGCTCCTCCACCAAACACCTGCAGCTACAGTTCTTGTCCTTTTTTAGCCAGCGACTCAGTCACTGCAATTATATATATATATATATATATATATATTACTGTCACGTATGGATGGACCCGAGACCAGAGATGTATGCGCAGATGCGGTATGATATTTAATATGCACAAAAAATAGCAAAGGTACAGAATCGGCAGGTAAAAATCAGTATCCAGAAAACAGGCAGAGGTCAATCGATCGTGCAAACAGGCTGAAGTAGGACAAGCAGGGGCGTAAGAAGAATCAGGCAAAAGGGTCAATACCAGGAAAGCACAATACACAAAGGGCAAGATCAGAGACGTAAACCAGTAAACCAAAACAATCATACACGATAAGGCAATCAGCAATATAAAGGCTTGGCAAGGGAAATACACAGGGCAATTGCAATGCTTCGCAAATAGTGAGTGTTTGTGTGAGTCTTATATAGTCTGTGTGCTAATGAGCAACACCTGGAGTTAATACTCCGCTGACCTTGACCCCGGAAGGTCTTCGGCCGTGTTTGTAGGCCTCATTTCCTGGGAAATGTAGTCCTCCGACGCCGGCGGGTTGCCAGCGCTTGTGACAATTACATTACAGTCATTTGGCAGACACCCTTATCCAGAGTGACTTACATTTTTATCTCATTTATACAACTGAGCATTTGATGTTAAGGGCCTTGCTCAAGGGCCCAAAGGGGCAGCTTGGCAGTGCTTGGCTTTGAACTCCCGACCTTCCAATCAGTAGTTCAATGTATTAACCCCCTGAGGTTCCCCTTACTGGGGGTTAAGCCCTTGGACTACTGATTAGAAGGTCAGGAGTTCAAATCCAAGCACTGCCAAGCTGCCGCTTAATAAAAGCCTGTTGGCTTATTAACATTATGAGAATATTTCAAACACATTTTACCTCATTATTCATGTCACTAGTGTCACTTACATTACTACTGTGCTTGACGTGTTCTTAGGAACAAATACAGTTTATATGACAATATTCACTACTACATGTACCACAAAACAAACTTTGTGCACATATCATACATTTCATGAATCTTGCATTTATATTAGTTTTAGTACAAGTTTTGCAACTTAAATGTGACTTTTTCCACACCTGTAATATGAGAGAGAGAGAGAGAGAGAGAGAGAGAGAGAGAGAGAGAGACAGAGACCCAGATCACAATGCATTTATTATTTCTGACTTGTGCAGGTATTGAGAATGTAGCCTTACTCCCTCTACTGAGTTCACAAGAGTGCCACCTACTGCCTTGAGTCTGGTTTACAACAGGCCTATTTAATGACTTTTTTTAGAAGAGCCAGATTTGAAAAAAGTGAAGTGCCAAGGGGCCGGACATTTGCATTTCCTATGTCTGGCCTGTAAAAGTATATGAATTTAAATGTGTGCAGTTAAAATTATGCACATTTGTATTTTTCTCCACCTTATTTGTTAATTTTCACAACTGAACATTACAAAAGGACAGGGAAAAACAAAACACATTGTTTTTAAAATTTTTTTTAGTTTTCAAAGTTTTAAAACTTTTTGTTTTTCTTTTTTTTGTTTACAGAAAAGCCTGAGTGGTGCAAGGCACTCGTCTCTCAGTGAGGGGGTCCTGCAAGTGTTGTAATTACTCTTCACCCCGTCAGCACAAACTACTTGTCCATTACGAACTGAAGCACTGGTGGAACTCTCCTCTTCCCTGTGCCTGTGCAGACTGTGTGCTCATTCAGCACTGAATCATCTCCGAAAAAAAATAAACTAACGAGAAACATTAAACCTTTCAAGCCAGTTAAAATCTAAGGCGACCTTGAAGTTCCATTTTGAACTGTGCAGTTTCTCAGATCCCAGCAGTGAAACAGAGTTTAAAATACACATACATAATAAAGAAAATGTGAAATAACCTTTAAAAAACAAGTAGTTTTCAGAGCAGTACATAGACCTTTTCCTATACATGAGATCAGGAAACATTATGATTTAGGAAAAGATTGCCATACGTCAACTGCATCATGTACCCAATGCTTTTGTGATCATGATGGGACTGCTGGACATTCAGAACCTTGACTATTCACTTGAAGGACACCATTGAGGTTTTTCAGTGAGTGTTTGTGGGAATAGGACTGCACTTGTGCACTGCCAGAGTCCACTCTCTAGAGAATAAATTGCTTAGATACAGGGACAGCCTACAAAGATGTCTGCATTCATCCAAAAGGAAGCATTTTGATTTTTGTCGTCACGGCTCCATGGAGTGTCCTCTCTCACTGCTACTGCAGGGCATAAAAAGACAAGCAGATAATTAACACCAGGTGTTGCCACTAACCATTCACTTGCACCTGCACTGCCACAGACACCAGTTGCTCCTCCCAAGTCTCCTTCATATAATCCTCAGGGCCACCGGCCAAACAGCAGTTCAAAAGGGATGAACCCTTTGGAGATGTGGGATATTTATCTGATAGCGAATAGAACATACGACTGGCACAGGTCTCAATCTCAGCCTCCCTCTTTCACCACCCATTTAACATTTGCTTGAATCCTTTGACAGGCATGTCTGTTTGGGGGTGGTACAAGGAGATGCGAAGAAGTTTCACCTGTATGTTGTAACTTGATCAGTCAAAGGTCAAAGGTTGTACCTCGATTAGTCAGGAACCCCCAATCACCTGAAGAAGAGGACCAGTCTCAATAACTTTGGACATGGCTTTGAAAAGCGTGATAGCCCCTGGATTGCAGATAGCATAGTCTATGATAAACAAGATGTTTTTATGACCCCAAGAGAACACTGTGCAGATTTAAGTCTATCTATCTATAATGGGAAGAGGAACCAGAGCTGCAGGGGCCAGTTATAATGGGAGGGTTCATTGACCCTGGCTTCAGCATTGTAGGAAGTTTTTTTTTTTTTTTTACCTCAGCCACTATTCCTGGCCAGTGGAAACAGTCTCTGATTTCAGACAGGGTGGTTGTTTGGCACATGGGTATGTGGCTTTCCCTCAAACTCTTGAACTTAGCCCCATCAATGTTTTAGTCATTCATCCTCCCACTCTACCCTCCAAAGGTTCCCTTCTTGGCCTAACTGCAGAGGCAGAAGTGTTAGCGGTGAGTGTGGGCTCACCTTCAGCTTCGGTGACAGCAGTGCTGTTGTCACCTTGGGCCATAAGGTTGGGACGCAGCTGCTAGGTGAATTCCTCCCAGACTCTGGCCATTCCCTTCTCAGAAGAAGAGGCATAGGGAGCTTCACAACCAGTCCCACTAGGAGGGGCCAGTCAACCCAGTCTCCCCAAATGTGCACTTCAGCATCTAGGATTTAGGACAGGTCCAATGGATCCTCAGGTTGACCACAACACTGTGGCATGGGTGATCAGCATTGTCAATGATAGACTTAAGTCTGCACAATGTTCTTCTTTCAGCCACAGTATTTAAGCTGTCAGGATCCTCACCCACAACTGATTTTGCTTTTCCGATCAGCTTATTGAGTCTCTTGGTGTCTGCCACTTTCATGCTGCCACCCCAACACACCAAAGCATAAAAAATTGTGCTGGCTTCCTCTTTGCATAATAAAGATATGGGGAGCACTTTCCACCCTTTAAACACAGATAGTTCTCCTGACTCCCTGAATCTGGTCACAATGTTATCACCTGTAGGTGGTGATAGACCTAAATTATTTACTATCTTGCAATCGGAAACATTGTTTTTAAATTGGCAGATAATTCTCTTGCAAAGTTCAGCAGAGTTTGGTGAGCCACAATCCATCTTCACATTCAGGGACTAAACCTTAGTTGGATGCTGCTTTTATGCCGATCTTGAGACCCACACCAGTTAGCAGTTAACCTGCTAATTGAGGAACCTTCCAGAATGTTACTTATATAACCAAGTAGTAAAGACAGCCATATTGTTTTACTATACTGCATGTTAATTCTTAAGTTACTTGTTCACATTATAGATCTCATCATTTCTCCTTACCAGAGCCTGTTTTTTTCTTCTGAACCACGTTCTACCGACCCACACAATTCAAAGTCTTAGTGAATGAATCATATAAATACAGTATTTATGTTTGTTTATTAGTAAGTACAATGGTGTAGTGTTTATATAAAAGCAACTAAAGGTGCTCCCCGAGTTACGATGGCGATTGCTATATGCTAAAAATTGTAAAATATTTTAAAAATATTTAAGATTCGTGGCAGGCATCACTGGCATGCCAGCGTAACAGCATATGATATACGATATGTTTGGATGACACCCGGATGTAAGCTTCACTCACCTTGAGTGATGCCTCACGCTCTCCCACTACTCACAGAGTTAACTTGTGTATCGGTGTACTGTACAGTGCATTACCGCCTGTTTTTTGTGTGCTTCAAGAGCTAATTTTATTTCAAAAGCATGTCTTCTAAACGCTCCAGCATATCTCCTACAGGAAAAGACTAAGCTAGGCTAAGATACCTAAGCTACCTAAGCTAGGCTAAGCAGCGGCCTATGACATTCAACATACGATATTTTCAACCTATGATGGGTTTTGCAAAGCATCTCCATTGTAACTTGAGGACTACCTGTGTAATAGTCTTGTAAGAGCCATTTTGATTTGAAATAAATAGCAATTTGTGCTGCAGTCATATCTTTAGTTGTTACCTTTACTTTGAATAGGACTTTTAGTTTGATAGGGTGGGAGATGGCCTAAAGGTTAAGATGGCCGCTGCTTACCTTTGGACCTTAGAAAAGGAGAACAAAGGAATTTGGTTTGGAAGACACCAGGAGCATATGGTTCTTTACAAGCCTTTATTTTAGATATACCCTTGGACATACTTGTACTCTTTTTGACCACCTTGCCTACTAACCCTTCATTTTGGATTATTGGATTACAGTGGCGGGCCGTCAGGGCCTTCTCTGAAGGCCTAAAGAAATATCTGAATCACAAACTGATGTTAATTATATTTTGTCCAAATAATCCTAATTTTTGGTGAGTAAAATGTTGCGATTTTCCTAAATAATATTGCAAGTTTATGAGGTTATTATTGATGTTTTTTATGTGTGTCGCGGCTGTAGGGGTTAGGGTTAGGGTATCTTTTTAGTGTTTTGTAAATAGTTCATCTAGTGTAGTTGAACAGATGGACTTAAAATGAATCAAACACAACAGAGATAAATGAGTAAAGACTGATGAATATATGAATGAATGTACCTGGCTCCAACAAAATGTAGTACAGGTAATCCTCAAATTACGATGGAGATGCATTCCGCCACACTCGTCATAAGTCAAAAATATCGTATGATGAACCACTGTGTTGAACCGCTTAGCCTAGCTTAGCCTAGCCTACCCAGGAGTCTTTGCCTGTAGAAGACCACACACACTTACTGATTTCATTTAAATCACATTTCTGTCAAAAGAGAGTGTTTGTCAGAGAGAGCGGCACCTGGTGGAGGCAGCAGCACTGTGTCTCTGAGCTCCGTCCAGTCGTGACACCACGCTACACAAATACTGAGCTCCGGCTACAGACAGCCGCCGCTGAGACTGTTCTGTTAATAATCACAAAAAAAACCACGGTAATGCACTGTACAGTACACCGATACACAAGGTAACTTCATGAGTTGCGGGAGAGAGTGAGACGTCACGTGAGGTGAGTGATCCGGACATCATCCAGGTTTTGTCTGTGTACTTCTGTGTGTCATCTGAATGTCCGCATACCTCATAAGCTGTTAAGCTGGCCTCCCTGCGATGCCTGCCCACAAATTTTAAATATTTTCTACAACCCCGATTCCAAAAAAGTTGGGACAAAGTACAAATTGTAAATAAAAACGGAATGCAATGATGTGGAAG
>JAQMCW010167839.1:0-11225 GCA_030068335.1 Chrysichthys cranchii
CTCACACTCTCTCTCTCTCTCTCTCTCTCTCTCTCTCTCACACACACACACACACACACACACACACAAACACACCTTATTCCTGTATATATGAGCAGAAAAGTGAGTGAGGGATGTCGTGCACTGCAGAAAGTGCAGAATGTGAACACAGCCTGTAACACAGAGAGTGTGTGTGACTCGCACCAGCTTTAATGTCACTGTTTGGTATTTGGACCATCGTTGTCCTTCAACACGTCCTGAACTCTCTTAGGCAAGCTTTCTGCTCCTTTCTTTCATCATTCTTCAGGAAGAGTTTTCCGGGCTTCTAGAAGGACATTCCAAAGCTCTTCTTTACTCTTCTTCGTTCTGCCTTTTGTTCCATTCTCTGTTCGAGGTGATCTCACACTGCTTCAGTAATGGTGAGGTCTGGGCTTTGGGGAGGCCGAGCCATGACTGATAGCGTTCCATCATGGTTTTCTATCGAGGTCTACAGGACGCCTGGAGGACTGCTCCTCGAGACTACATTAAAAACATAAAGTCTGAGTCTTTGGAAGCAAAACACGAAGAAATGAGGGGCTTGTGCACGCTGTACTTTTTGTTCCTTTACCACATGCACAAGTCATTAGCGGTGCTTGTAGTTTTGTTATTTGTTGAAAGAAATTTTCATTAAGCCTTTATTGGGTGAAGAACCTTATTTGGTAACTTCAGTGGACATCTAAAATGCCCCCACCCCCACCCTTATGCCTCTCTGTGAGGTCATAGAAACACATGGATTTCTCTCATTCTAAATAAATGTTCCTTTCAGTTTATATGTGTTTTTCGTATATACAGTTTTGGAAGAAAAAAACCTACACCGGCCGTACATGCTAACTCTGTTAACCTTGTTTTGTAACGTAAAGATGAAAATAAAGTCTTGTAATATCCTCCAAGAACACTCAAGGTAGGGCTGGGCAGTATGACCTAAAAATTATAATGCAATATTTTCTGATATTTTCACGATAATGATATTTCTCACTATAAATTATGCTAAGAAAATAATGTTCAGAGACAAAAGAACATGCAGCACACACAGACTGGGGACAGGTAGTGCTCATGAGCTCTTGTGCGCACAGTAAGATTGTAATATTACAGGCCCAATAGTTATTAAGCTAATTAATTTAATGTACACGTCATGCTGCATCGCACAGACTCTTCATTGATGTATTCATGGGGGGTGAAAACACTGCAGCTGCTGTTCATTTCTGGAGGAAAGCTGATATTTCAGCTGATATTTGGCCAGCTGTCGTGACGTGAGTGGTCATATTGCGATAACGCTAATTCATCAATTTGTCGCCCAGCCCTAACTCTAGGGTTAAAATTTCCAAGTATTTCAATTAGTGCCCTGTAAAGGGTTAAGAAGTGAACACACATGAACCGCATATCAGTGTCGTAATTACCACCCAGGAGCTCGTATTTTTCTATAAATCCTGGGCTTTCTGAGTTGGTGGTGTTTCCATAATTTTTTTTTAAAAAAAGCCAGCAGAACCGATGGTAAGATTTAAGCAGCAAGTTTGCACGGTAATGGTTCACTTCAAGTTTGTTTCTGTAGGGCAAAATAAACTTCTTGTCATCATTGATCCAAAAAAATCCCCAAAAAGACAAAATGTTTTCTAATGCTGTCCATTTTTCCGTTCAAAACCACATAAACGCACACCGTGCCGTAGAAACGACCTCCAAACTCATACGCACAAACTTACCCTTAACCTTAAACCTTTAAAGGCAGCATTATGATCTTGTGGGCATGGTCTGTCTTGCATGTTGTTTCTTAAGCTCTGATGGGAATCCTGTGTCCTACATCCCACTACACCACTTTCACACACCTCTTCTGTTTAAAACACACTTAAGTGTGATTTACACGTTACATACTTGGCTTTGTCCTAGCTAGTTGTCCTGAACTAGCACTGGCTGCGTCCCGCGGGCTGTCCTGAACTAGTTACGTAAACTCACCAACAATCTCTTTTACCCTTGACAGCTCTCAAGACATCTGTCCCATTTGCCAGATGCCATACACTACTTTCACATCTGGAGGTCAAGTTTAAACCTTTTTATTTTGATCATTTTTGTAAATTTCTCCATTGAAAAAACATGGGATGTGTGTTCTGCGTGGTTTATTTAAAGACAAGACGAAGGTGAGTGGTTTTTATTTCTCAACTCGCAGACAAAAAAAGAAAAAAGAAGAAACTGTTTAAGCATAGCCCAATTACCCGAGCTTGGCAACGCTGCTTTGTCCACTGGAGCAAACCTTAAATGGCAGTGATGTGTAAAGAACGAGAGTGTGGCATTTTCATTTGGAGTAAACACCTCAGAGCCATGATAGATGAGCAAATCCAGATGTGCGATGTTCTGGCTGTCAAGCCCTCAGCTGCTCAGTGGTCTCTCCAACCTCCTGTTCACCCTGTAATCAAAACAGGGCTCTGATTTTATTGCCTTCAGTCTAGTGACAATTTTTTCCCCCTGCCAGACCCATGCTGTTTTGAAGAACCAGACAGCACAGACACAAGACGACAGGGCAGACTAGAAAAACAAAAAAACACAGAGCAGATGAGCTGAACGTGAAAGAATAAACAGGATATGATAAACAGATCTGGACCAGAAGGACAGGACAGATATGACAGACAGTTTTCTAGGGTATAATGTGGAATTTAGGACAGAGGACAAAACAGACAGGACAGAGATGACAGACAGCTACGGACAGGACAGGAGAGAATAGACTCCAGATCCACCTTGAATACATTTAAATGAATCTCCAGCTACTATTTGTCTTTATTTTAGTTAGCCGGTATTTATAACTGGTACACAGAATGTACAGTAATCCTCCACTGTATCGCGGTTCACATTTTGCGTCCCCGGCTATTCATGGATTTAGGGCTTAAACTATTTAAAAAAACAAGCATTTGGGCATGGCGTCAATATCGATATGAACGTAACCGCTGTGAAACACGGGGAACAACTGTATATATACGTACGTATATATGCCGGGAACTGGGGAGGTCAAGACATAATACTCTAAACTTTTTTGCTTTTCTTTCGACTGGATATCATTTTTGGCACAGTTTTGAAGAATGCTTGGGATCACTATCCTGTTGAAGGAGGAACGTTTTTCCAATCGTGTAAAACCGAAGGAATTGTGTGATGTTGAAGTGACTGAGTGATACTCTCCTTTTTTCATGACCCCTTTAATCTAACCCTTTAACCCTTTAATTTGGGAAGTCTTCCTTCCCCAAAACACCCCCAAACTGTCACCGATCCACCTCAATGTGTCACTGGAGGAACAACAACACTCTGTGCTCGCCCTTTCCCCCATCCGCCGCCTGACAGAAACACAAATCCTGACTCATCCGTTGTGATACAGTACAACCGAAGACTGAAACGAGGAGCAGACGGTGCGTTAAACCTCTCACACACTGATCTGGGACGAGGCAGACAGGCGGCCGTCACCTGAAGACGGACCTGATGTGTCTTCTTCAACACCAACAGTGTCAGCTTTTGTGCCTGAATAATGTCTCACTACAAGCTAGAAAGCACTGCAATCCAGTCAGGTAGATTAGTTTTAAAAGTGTTTGTGATGTTTTCTCATGATAAAAGTTTGATCAAGAACCCTGCTCGTTAATGTGATTCAGACAGTGTTGCTGTCCCTGTGGGTCACTCTGATACAGAGCCTCAGGGATGTTCTACACCTCTCCACAACACCTCACTGACTGCTTCACTGACGGACCATGGTGAGAAAACCAGGCAAAATCTGCTGTGTAATATAAAACAACAGGACCGCCTGTGCATAGTAATCCCACGGGGCATCGTCCGAATGGGTAAATAGCGCACTAGGGAGGGTGTACACGCCGGGCGGATTCAAACCGTGCCTTAGTGCGCTTGGTATAGGGAGCGTGGAGCTGTTTGGGACCCGACCGTTTGGCGCTAAACTGTAGAATTAGGACAAGCCACGCCCACGGGTGTAATCGTCACTGGTTCAAATTGACGGAGAGACGGAGAGAGAGACGGAGAGAGAGAGAGGTGGAGGAGACGGGGGTCTGCTGCTGCTACTGCTGCTCTGGGATAAATTCTCCCTTTGTTTTGTGGATGAACGCCGTTGAGAACGCGATGTGGACCTTTTTGGGACGAGTAATATTTTTCCACTTGCTCACCCTGCAGCCTTATTTCGGAAAAGGTTCGTTTCCATGGCAGCAGAAAAAAAAAATGTACGGGGGGAGGAATTGTGATTTGTAAAATAAATAAATAAATAAACACACAAATAAATTAATTAATTGGCGCGTGTGATGCTAAAAATAAATATCTTCCAACCGTAAGAGAGGGGAAAAAATCCTTTAGAAATAATTTTAATAAATGCTAAAAGAGAGACAGAGAGATGGGGCTAATAATGCTCTAAATTGTTCCGTTTGATTCGGAGTCGGTTCACCTGACAGGATTTGACACTTAAACCAGCGTTATTGTTCTTTGGCGTTCTAGAAACATTTTGAATTTCTGCAAAAGTATTCACCCTTAGAGATAATATTTTGCTCATTTGGCGTCTAATTTGGCCTTAATGTCATTATTATTAACAGGAGAAGTGGGATTTTGTGGATTCTGTCGTGTGTAATGTGCTCCAGCAGGTACTGAAGCTCCTGAGGTAAACGTAGAGCGTTAGCTTGCTGGCTAACGCCACTGTGTAGTGGAATGGAGCAAGGGCTCGCGCCCTAAGTGCGCGTGCCGCCTGCGCGCCGCCACACTGCGTTTGTCGGCGGACTGAAGTGAAGCAGCGCGCGCCGCGTGTTCATGCACTGACTGACTGGTTCATTTGAACGCGCAGGGTCTGAAACGGAGTGCGAGGACGGACAGTTTCAGTGCAGGAACCGGAGGTGTATCCCAACTCTGTGGAGATGCGACGACGACGACGACTGCTCCGACAACAGCGACGAGGAGGACTGCTGTGAGTACCCCGTACCCCACTGACAGCGCCACCACCCGGCCGTCCTGATGTCCTGCCCGACACCCCTTCAAAGCCTTGTTTATTAGTTTAACTGCTGATTAGACAAACGCGTGGCAGGAGGCGTGTAGGAATGTGGGCGTGGCCAGAAATGAGTATCAGGTGTTCCGCACATAACGGTAGAAAATAAACCCAGAAAACGCTTTTCATTTCCGGGTTTTTTAATGACTCATCCTGTACTAGTCTTGTGTTCGTCCAATTAAATGCTTTCTAGATGTAAATACAGCAAGTCCTCGGTTTACGGCGTCATCAATCTACGGCGTTTCCGTGGTTACGTCGGTCGCCGTCGCCCGTAAATTTATTAAGAAAGTCTTAGAAAGAGGCTTTGTTTACATTCACCGTTGATGATATTTAAATGAACGTGGCGCTCAGGATCAACCTGTCAACCAAACCCGACAGAGTTCATACAAACCCTGAGCACTAACGTACGGACCAGTCAGAACCGAGTCCTTCGCCACATCAGCCAATCAGCGCGACTGTTTGTGTTTTTTCTTTCCGTTACCTAGTTGGAGATCCGGGTGCTGTATTTGGCTGTTTTAACATTATACAGCGTTGTACAGTGTGTGAGTTCCGACTAACGGCGAAAATCATGTTCACGTCGAGCCGAAGGAATGGAACTCTGTCGTAAATCAAGGACCCCCTGTATGTATATAAAAATAGGGCTATACGTCCCGCCCCCAGGCGTGTGTCTCGCGATGTGTTAGCAGGTTGTAGGCAGTAAACACAACAGTTTGAAGATAATTTTTTCCAGCTTGTGTCATACACTGGTGTTTTACGCTGTGTGTCCATGAGTGAGATTCGGGGTTATCGCTTAAACGCTTATAAGTGTCTATATGTTCACACACACACACACACACACACAGCATCTTGTCTAGGATTCAGTTCGTCCTGGGTAAAGTGGGCAGGTGTGGGTGTGTAATGCGTAATGCCATGTTTGACCTTTAATGCCATGACGGGACTTGAATCTGACACATCTTTAAACGTTACGCGTCGGTCATTCACGTCTATTAAACCAGCCGCGCCGTCAGCTCGCTCATCAGCCTAGAAGGAGTGAATAAAATGACAAAGCTGTAATGAGTCAGTAAGTAACTGTTGGAGGAAATCCAGGTATCGGTCAGGCTGCATAAACATATTGAGCAGCTTAACACGGAGGTATGAGGAGAACATGAGTTACACGATGTACCAGATCGCATCACATGAAAAGCTTACGCCCAGCGTGAATCCTTAACGCAGAGCGCAATCCCATAATATTCTGGATTCTGATTATTCACATCAGTTTGACAAACAATCCTGTACTAGATGCAATTTACGGCCATTTCGAGTCAGGGTAAATGTCAACACGGGAGCTCCCAGATTAGGGGTACAAACTTGGCTGCGAGAGAAACTCCCTAGCTCCTCTTTTGTTTCATTTTAATTATTTATAGTAGAAGTATCAAAGACATATTTACTGCATTAATGTTTTAAAATGTTGCTGGGAGTCACTTTCAGACAAGCCACGTTTAAAGGAATAGTGTATGTGGAATTTTAGTGTTTTCACACTCCTGACGTGTTTGCACTAGGGAATTTCAGCAATCAAAACGCACAGATTTCCCGCTTCCACCCACCTTCACTAAACCACACTTGGCACCGGGTCTCAAATCGCACACTTGTGCACTATTTTTGAGCCTCGTTGAGAACTCGTCCTGACCGGGATTCCTGTTTCAGTTAGTGTTTAAATGATAAGAACCTCAAAATGGGGCCTTGAATTCTACCGAAAGCTTTGGTTTGTGTATCAGCAGTTCTGGGCTTTCTGGATTTGTTAATACGTTTGAGTGTAAACTCGGGGTTTTTGATTTGAGATGCAGCTCATGATAACAGTCACAACAACAGCAGTGGAAAGTTTGAACAGAAACAGAGTTTGTGTGTGTGTGTAACTGCCATGCTAAACGTGCTAAATTCAACATGGACAACCTGCGGTTAGTCACTTGTGCTACACGTGTGTATGTTACTGACCTCATAAAATGTTCAAATGTTGCAGTATTAACTGTGTTGCACATCTGGAATTAAAAAAAAGCATGTCGGGTGGTTGAGGCTTGGGGTTCGAGAAATTTTATGTCCATTTGGTGTCGCTTGCCTGAAACGTCTCAACTTTTGTGATAACGTAGCGTTTCTGAAATAAAATGCATTTATCTTGAGGTAAAATGGAGATAAAATGATCAGACTCTTATGGTGATGTGAGAGTTTAGTGCGAGGATCAGTCCCGTCATATGCGGATTATTCAAAAGATGTACTGTATATATTTTTTTGTGTTTTGTTTCAGCCATTTTGTAAAGCAAAGTTAAACCTGCTCTCGTATTTAAATGGAGTTTCATCACATTAAGTGTCATTGTAATGGCTTTGACATTCACTCTGTACTCGTTTAGCTCTGGTGTTATGGAGGAAATCAGTGCTAACTCTTCAGCTTCTTTTACCTTCGACATTTCGGGGAATGATTCAAGTTTTTTTACTCATGGGTCAGGGACGATTCGTGTGATGAGCAGAGAGAGTATTTTCCTGATTGTTCTCGAGTAATTCAGTTTGGGTTGCGTGCCGGTCTCGTCGTGCTCCCGGCATCGGGGTGAAGAGCATTAATTGTGAAACAATAATTGCGACAGGTGTGATTTTGCGCTTGGCCTCAGACGTCTCCTCGCGTCTCTGGAGCACGCGGCCTGCGTTTGTCTGGGACGAAAACAAACAAAAGAGCGGAAATCTTTCCAGCTGAAACGGACCACTTCATTATGCTGAGAGATTTTTATTTATTTATTTCTGCTGGGATTAATTATAGTGCCAAGAGACCTCATTCAAAGCAGTGTGAACTCCGTGTCGCCATTTAAAGCTTCTGTTTGTTAACATAAAACCCATCTTGAGCACACGCTTAAATTCTGGAACGCTTTATGATATTTATTTGTTGATTTTTTTTAATACATTTTGTAGAATCTCGCTCTCTCCCTCTTTTTTTTTTTTTTTTTTTTTTTTTTTTTTTGTATTAATACATTGACTACGCATTAATATTCATATGGAAGACCCCGTAAACTTATGAATATTCGTCATATTCATTATTGTTAATAGCTTTTGTAATGAAGGGGGAAACATTTAGCATATCAATACATGCAGCTGTGTTCTGTTCGTCCTATTTGGGTGGGGTTAGTTTCACTGGAAGACGCTTGTATTTATTTATGTCCTCCATGATAAAATGCTCGCATCCGCTGAACAGCAATTAAATGAACTGACCCTAAAGCTTTAAGATGAACTTGTTTAATAATTTGTGATTTTGGCTGTTGGTTGATAAACAGTGATTTTCTTTGCGAATACAAGGAAGAATAAAAAAAGTAAAGGCAAAATCCTTGTAACAGCATTAACAGAAGTAACTGTGAGAACCTGAACACATCACTGTTCCACACAGTCCCCATGTGAGACGACGCATTCGTTGTATCGTTCATCATCGAGCTCCTGGATTCCTGCAGAGAAGAAGTGTTTCTTCTGCTCCTGAAGCCAGGTGAGCCCCGCTTCCTTTACTTCATCATCAGAGGTGAATCTGTGACCGCGCAGCGCCTCCTTCAGGGGACCGAAGATGTGATGATGGGTCGGCACCAGATCCGGGCTGTAAGGAGGACGTGGGAGATGTCGGAACCCGAGCGGTCGCGCTGTCTCTACTGTCCCTGCTGCTGTATGAGGACGTGCAGTGAGACTGTTGTGGACAGCGTTCCTCTTCTTTTGCTGCGAGTTGCAGGTTGAAGTTCATTTCGTAGCAATGTACAGGAATTTACACTGTTCACTGTTTGTCCATGCGCTTGAAAATGCACTAGAACAGGAATCTTCATGATCCAAAAGAACCTTAAAATGAGTTTCTTGAGGGAGGACGGACTTTTGAATTTCTTCCTCGCTGGAGAAGATGGATGTCTCCACTCCATGCGTCGTCTTTTGCTCTCCGGGTTATTGAGCACTTCAAACTGCCTTTACTTTTTGATTCTCCCTCATATATTCCTGTCAGCCAGGTGGCACTGTTGGTCTGCTAACAGCGAGTGGGACATGTTGCCTCACTATCCAGAATGCAAAGTTTACATCTTTACATTTCAACTTTTGCACTCATGCATGCAATTTTTTTTTCTCGCATAATCTTTTATGATGATGTTTGGGTTCTTAACATTTCTGAATCTGCTTCAAGCCTTTAAACATTTCACATCGTTTTGTTTCTTGGAATGAACTGCCATCTGATTGACGCCTACCGATCGACTCACCTCCATGCTGGTCAGGTTGCAGCGGTGCGTGCCGGCGAACCAGCCAGTGCTGGAGCACTGATCAATGTCCACATCCTGCAGGTTGACATCAACCCTTACCACACCCCTACACACACACACACACACACACACACACACACACACACACACAAGGAAAGAGTGTGCTATCAGGTGACTCATTTATCGATATTATGATAAATAATTTCATGTTTCACTTTTCTGAAATGCTGTGGGTGGCATGATGTGTTTTCATAAATGTTTTCATTGAAACAAATAACAGTCGCAAATGTAGGTTTTCAATCTCTAAATGTGCTACGCTTCTGAAAGGATTGTTCCGAATCTTCCCTCCAATTTTTAAGTAAATTTTGGACACATTTTTTGGTGCATTTCTGTGACACAAGAGGAATAAAACGCTCTGTGTCGTGCTGTTCTGGGAAACTAATCAACTCCGCAGTAGTCCTCTTATTCCCTTGAATTTATCGTTTTATTTGTTTACAATGACATTTAATCTCGTGGAACAGCCGGGAAAACTGTTAGCTAACACGAAGATATCTAGCATTATTTCAGGCTCGCTTTGTTCCAGGAACAGATCGGATGAGGATCTGGTGAAATTCTTAACAATAGTGAAAAGAAATAGAAATAAAATTTAATTAAACAATTTAATTAAAAAAAAAAAAAGAGCGCTAAGTTTCCTTAAAAAAAAAAAATTAGATATAAACTCAAATTTCAACCGGAATAATCGAGCCGGTTCTTCTGAGTTACATGTGATATGGATCGTGTGCTTGTCTGGAGAATACCGCGTTTCTGGTTCTTTCCCTTCCCCTGTAACAGCTTTATTTTTAATCGCCATGCCGCCTGAGGGCTGAGATGTGTAGGAGGTGTGGAGAACGAGTGCGGAGAACACAGAGAACCTACTGACTGCACTGTAAGAGAGAGAACATGGCCCTCATCCTCCTCCTGCTGTATTTAACGTGACTCAGGGAACGCAAGAAAGCCAGCGTGACGGTCGACCCGAAGCCGAGCGCTGCTGGATTTTCCTTCTTATCACTAGATAGGAAGTTCTCCAGCGCTGCAGGCTGCAGGCTCTCTCTCCCTGCGGCTCTTTTCACGCCGAAACAGACACGTTTCAGAAGAGCGCGTTCCTCAGGGTCACGTCCTCTTCTGAAGATTAAGGAGAAACATCTAGACGAATGCGCACTCGCACAGTTCAGCTTATAAGCAGCTTCACGCTGATCACGCTACGAAACGTACACGTCCTGACGAAACAAGATGGTGTGTTCTTTCACGGGGTTTGCTTTGAACACAATTAAATAGGAGCTGTTGATGTGTTATTGGGCACTAAACTGTTTTTATTTTTATTTCTTCTTTGTTTGTGGTCCAGTCCACTGCACACTGGACAAAACTTCTGGCATGATTTGTTGGAGAAGTGTTGAGCGGAGTCCCTGGAGCTGTGAGGCGACAACATGAGCTCGTGAGAGACACCGAGAGATTAAAGTATGACCTCTGGCAGGATTTGCTGTTTCCAACTGAAGAATATTAGATTTGACACAGAATGCATTTTCTCTTAGTCTGCAGCTTCGTCCTCCTGCTTCTCTCTCCCTCTCTCTCTCTCTCTCTCTCTCACGTGCTCTTTCGTTCTCCCTCTCTCTCCATCATCCAAGAATGGGGAGATTTCTCGAGGCAGCGAAGGCCCATCTGTCAACTGGGAACGGAAACAAACACCTGAAGCCGTCGGCCGTCATTTCTGTCAGCAAGCACAGCAATGTAAAAGAGAGAGAGAGAAAGAGATAGAGAAAGAGAAAGAGAGAGAGATAGAGACAGAGAGAGCTAGATAGAGAGAGAGAGAGAGAGAGAGAGAGAGAGAGACAGAGAGAGATAGAGACAGAGATTTTTTTGATTTTAAAAATTCCTTTATTTTCCAAATATTTGAAGAGCTACACTAATGGCATGTCAACATGACATTCAGCCCATTA
>JAQMCW010167863.1:0-11224 GCA_030068335.1 Chrysichthys cranchii
TAATTAAGGTGATTTTAATTTTATTCTATGTTTCATTGCCACACATAAACCCATAATACACTTTAAAAACATGTTTTTGAGACTGAAACACATTCATTGTATTTACATTCATTTCAATGGGAAAAACCGTTTCGGGTCGCGAACAAATCAGGTCATGAACAGAGTCTCGGAACGGATCAAGTTCGTGAGCCGAGGGTCCGCTGTACTATAGTATTATACAGCACATTTTTTTGGTGTGTTGTTTTGTTTTATGTTGTATTGCATTGTATAATAAAATACTGTCTCGCACTGCATTTGTTGTACTTATTTTGTTGTTGAGTGTTATATTGGGCAGTATAATGTAGTAGCGCATAGCATAGCATAATACAAGTTTATGTTGTCTTTTGTATTGTGTTGTGGTGCATTGCATTGTATTGTATAATACTGTACTGTATTAGTATTTTGTTGTATAGGATTATATTGTATAATATAGTATAATATAGCATAGCATAGTATTGCATAGTGCAAACTTGGGTTGTTTTTTTGTTACATTGCATTGTATTGTGTAATACAATACTGTACTGTACTGTACTGTATTTTTATTTTGTTGTAAAAATATATTGTGCAGTACAGTACAGAATAGTATTGTACAGTATAATACATTATTGCATTGTACTGTATTTGTATTTTGTTGCACAGTTTTATATTGCAGCATAGTGTAGTGCAGTGCAGTATTATGTTGTTTAGTACTACTTTGTAATACAGTACTCTATTGTATTGCACTGTATTTTGTTGTACAATATTGTTGTACAGTTGCACACGACTGTGTGCAGTGTATTGTTTTCTTGTACTGTAGAGCTTAGAGGGGTCTTATTTGTCTTAGAGTCTTATAGTCTTATTTGCATGGTTTGTGTGTGTTTTTTTGTGACTAATTTTATGACAGCTTTGTAAAGGTTTATTATGAACATATCACTAACATCACACTACCTGACAGCAATTAATGCTGCTTAATCCCATTAATAAATCCCATCTGACTTCCACCCTGGGCAGGTCACCGATTGGGCACAGACAGATAGACAGCCATTCACACTCACGGGTGATTTAGAGTAGCCAACTAGCCTAATCCCCTCTGTGCATGGCTTTGGACTGTGGGAGGAAACCAGAGTAAGCCCACACAGACACGGGGAGAACATACAAACTCCACAAAGAAAGGTGCCCAGGTCCACCCCCAGGACCGAACCCAGGACCTTCTTGCTGCGAGGCGACAGTGCTAACCACCACGCTGCCATGCCCCAAGTTCAATGCTTTGTATAACACAAAGCAATGTCCAGAAATTTTAGATTTCCAAGCTTTAGACACTTTTTTACTAGATCGTTGGGAAATTGGGAAAAGGCCCCTCTTCATCTGTCCTGCTTGTAGCTTCAGCTTTCTGTTCTGGGACGATAGGCGTGACATCCAGTGTGGTTGTCTGCCTTTTCCCCCCATCTGCATCACTTTCCACCATGTTGTGCTTTCTGAGATGCTCAGCACTGTGGTCGAGTGGGTATTTGTGTTACTGTAGCCTTCCTGTCAGATTGAACCATTCTCCTCTGACCTCTCTCATCAAAAAAGGCTTTTCAACTGTCATTCGGTGAATTTTTCCCCCTCTCTATTTTGTGATGAACTCTACAGACTGGCGTGTGTAAAAATAATCCCCAGACATCAGCAGTTTCTAAAATATAAACCTGCCTGTCTGGCACTAACAATCATGCCACAGTCAAAGTCATCGAGATCACAGGTTTCCACTTTCTGATGATTGATGTGAGTATTTTTGGAAAACAAACAAAAAAAAGGATAATATATCCTTACTTTGGTCGTGAGTGACATTAAATAAATTCTGGCAAAGCTGCATTGTTTTCCTCTTATCTCAAAATTGTCTTAAAATGCAGCATGATTACACGAAGACATAAGAATAATGAAGGACAATGTCAGGCAGCTTGAAAATGATGAAAGAAACAAACAGAATGGGAATAAATGCTTAGACTTGATATAATATTAGAGTCAAGTGAGGAAGAATAATATTCAAAGAGCACAAAAATATCCACTATTAGATTTCCCCACCGAGACTTTTTAAGAACTCCTTTCCCCCCTCACTAACACAACACTGATTTGATTAATTTCGTTATTTTGCCCAAATCCTCATTTCCAGCCAGACCGGATGAAATTAAAGTCTTAGAAATGTTGAACTATTTCCTCATTCAGTAGGTGTGAGCGTTAGATCTGTGTGGGTGTGAGTTCTGATGAGCGTGGACAAAGGAGCTGCTCTTGGACATCACCTTGGACGTCTTTTTCCAAATTCTCTCCTTAGTAGTGCCATTATTCTGACACTTATGCAGCGAATCCACTACTTTACTTTTGGAATATTAGAATCGATCATTTTCTCTCATCTTCTGCCGCTTAATCCTGTTCAGGGCCGCGGGGGGAAGCTGGAACCAATCCCTGCTGACTTCAGACCATGGGCAGGTCACCAATCCACCACAGGGCCGACACACAGAGACAGACAACCATTCACACTCACATTCACACCTACGGGTAATTTAGAGTCGCCAATCAGCCTAATCCCCTCTGTGCATGTCTTTGGACTGTGGGAGGAAACTGGAGTACTCAGAGGAAACCCACGCGGACACGGGGAGGACATGCAAACTCCACACAGAAAGGCGCCCAGGTCAACCCCTGGGCGTGACCTCAGGACCTTCTTGCTATGAGGAGATAGTGCTAACCCCCACACCACCGTGTCACCTGAGAACTGGGGTTAAGGGGGTACAGGTAGCATGGGGATTAAGATGTTGGACTACTGTTCGGAAAGTTGTGAGTTCAAATCCCAGCACCACCAGGCTGCCACTGCCCTTAACCCTTAACTGCTCAGTTGTATAAATGAGATAAATGTAAGTCGCTCTGGATAAGGGTGCCTCCCATATGACACTAATGTAATGTAATCTTGATTATAATAATGTTATTCGGCCCTCTGGGGAACCTTTGAAAGGTTCTATGTAGAAACATACAAAATAGGGTTTTCCTATGAGAGAAAAGATAATACGATACCAATTTTTAAAAGTGATAGTTTTGTTCATAACACTGGATTTTACATACGTAGGTAGGTCAAATTAACGGGCTAGGTGGAATTTATCGGTCTTGGAGATGCAGATTAGCTTAGATTAAATAGACAATATTTCCAGATTTCCATTGCAGTTTTGCACAAAATAGAAGCAATGTTTAAAAAATTTCGACAATTGTGAGTGGTCTTTGTTTCCATTGAGTGATGTTATGAGATTAAAGCTGGGTTCTCTCCTCTCGTGATAGTTTCTCCTTTCTGGTCCTCTCTGGTCTTTTTTCAGAAAGGTAGCATTTCATTTTTCAAGTCAAGTCATGTGAGCTAAATGCGAAAGATGTATTTCCGTTTCAATTTTGAGAAATATTGCTTTATTGCTTTTATTAAAAAGCACCTCATGCACCTCGACAACTCAAGTGTAAAAAATAAAAAATTATGTGTTTCCCATACTCATTTATTTTATTTTGCAATTTTAAGTTGCGCAGAATTCGAAACACATCTTGTCAGACTGATGGGTACAAGTTGGGTTTTTTTTTGGTTTTTTTATCATCCAAATCTCATAATGTTTTTGTATTATTAAGGAAACGGCAAGAAATGATTATTTCCTCAGAGTTGCAAATAATTGGGCTGCATCCCAAATTGCACACAGGACACATAGTATTTACATACTAAATAGTTCATTAGTAGATCATTTGCATCAATTATTATTTAAGCACAGTACATAGTGCAGTTCGGGACACAGCCCTGAATTTTGTCTATTAACTTGGTTCTCACTGCGGTGAAATTAATCTACAGAGTAAAGAAGCACAGCCAACGTGATGGAACGATCTCCCGCATGCAGCCGCAATATGCTGCTTATATCGGTCAAGGGCTACATCACCACCACCGAGCCTTAATAGTCTCTTAATACTCTTTTTTTTTTATCTTTTAATAAATTTGAGTACACGGAACTTTCACCAGGTTCAAACTGCATTTTTTTCCCAACCAAGTGCTTCTGAAAATCTGACTAACTATAAATCCAAACTTGTATTAAACATGTGACCCTCGTGTTATTGTGTCATTAAATATGACCTCCTATAAGGTTTTAAAACACACAGGAAATGTGATTTGCATATTCATAGACTTCTGATGAGGTTATAAGTGTCGGTATATTTGTGCCTTTTTTTGTGGCACTGAAACATCAAGCAACTTATTCTTCAGTGTAAAGCAAAACATAAGCTTTTTAGAAATGCTGAGTGATATTAAGGATATATTTTTAGTGGAGTCTATTTGAATTTAGTCATTACATTAAAGAAATAGAATTCAACAATCCCAAACAGTCAAACCCACGGCTTATCATTTGAATTGTATGCACTGTTCCCGTTTTGGAAAACCGTGGGGGGTTTATAAAAGACTCCAAGTATACAAAGTGTAGTCCCTGGGCGGAAAAGGCAATTCCACTGACCCAGATAACTGCAAGGTAGCTGTATAAATCACCCACACGCTTACAGGATACACGTTCAATATCAGGATCCCACTCCGTACACGTTTCCGACGTTCCGATTAGAATTTCACTCAGGATCAAAAATATAACACATGGGACGAAGCTATCGCCTTTGTGCACTTTTGTCACGTGTATTCGCTAGTGATGTTTTCTTTGTGAATGATTCGTTCATTTGGAGTCATCATCATTTGTATAATTCTTTTGAACGAGTCATCTCCCGGAGTGACTCGCCCAGTTGTGGCTCAGATTCGTCCAGGAACAGGATTTTCCGCTCCAAGTCTTCCGTTTCATATTTGTGCATATTTGTGCATTGTGCATATTTTCAGTGTAGGGACAACTGATTAGCTTACGACTCATATCAACAGGTCTTTAACTCTGAGGCTCTCGTTCATTATTCATGTGGTTAAAGCAGTAACATGTCTATTATTACTGGAGAGGAGAGCTTACTGGGCGGCACGGTGGTGTGGTGGTTAGCACTGTCGGATCACAGCAAGAAGGTCCTGGGGTCGACCTGGGCGCCTTTCTGTGTGGAGTTTGCATGTTCTCCCCATGTCCATGTGGGTTTCCTCTGGGTACTCTGGTTTCCTCCCACAGTCCAAAGACATGCACAGAGGGGATTAGGCCTAAATTGCATGTATGTGTGAACATGACTGCGTATGATTTTGTTTCTGTGTGTCGCCCTGTGGTGGATTGGTGACCTGTCCAAGGTGTACCCATGCCTCAAGTACGAAGTCAGCTGAGATTGGCTCCAGCCCCCCCCAACCCTGAACAGGATTAAGGGGCAGAAGATGAATGAGTGAGTGAGGAGAGCTTACTAATGTTAGCTGGTCACCCAGAACATTGCCATAGCTAGCTAGCTGTGTGTAATATAGTTATTGAGTGGATATTTCATTTACCTTTCAGTTGGTATGAGTTCATATTTACACTACAGGTCTTCAATGACCAGGAAGACTAAAGTAAACATGGAATGAATAGAATGATATTGATAGGCTCAATATCTCTTGTACACTCTTGTACAGCCAGTTGAAATAATAATTCATTTAATAATGTAATAATAATTCTATATGATAATTTTATGGTCCAAAACGTTGCTTAACCCTCAGGAAGCCAGTGTTGCTGAGGAACAACATGGAATACACATATCCACCATGGGGACCAGAAATATCTTTTATTTTTCATAGTATAAACCAGTGTTGCTGATGAGCATCAGGTGTAGTTTCATCAAACCCTTTAGGGTCTTGGCTTCCAAAGGGTTAAGAGCTTAACAGAAGTGAACTTGTGTATTATATTTACCATGTGAAGCATGAGAGCCGTACTATTTCTGTAATTACTCAAATGACTGCTACAGCACCAATGAAAAGGATGAATAAATATTAAAAAATCATTCAGTTTTCTGATCCAAGGCTGCCAATGATCCAAACTTGCCATAGTTATGTTTTTTTCCTGATATGCAGTATCCTTGTATTTTTTTTTTTTTTTTTTTTTTACATTTTTTTTTTTTTTGCAACTCCAATTTGTTCACCAGCTTATCAACAGGGCTAGATATGAGCAAGGTATTGTTAGCAAAGTACACTGTAAAAAATGACCGTCGATTGTTATAGGCAGTGTGTTACAGGCTACTTTGGTTGAGTCCTTAAATAAGGCGTAGGCGTAAGATATTACACTACTTTATCGTAAATATGTTTTACAGTTGTTTACTGCAAATTCTACAGTATTTTACTGGCAACCCAAGCTGCTGGCAAATTACCGTAAAAATCTGCAGTAATTTTTTACAGTGTAGCTAAGACCTACAGGCTCACCAGATGACTCCCTCTCGATTGATATGTTTAAGCTTCGGAAATACAAACATGCATTGGACAAGTTCACAACTGGCTACTGATTTCACAACAAGAATACAGCTATTGTCTAGCTTCCCACCGAAACAGAAAATATTGAAATGCTTAAATGCTTAAGACACAGCATATCAAGTGTGGACAGTACTTGAGTAATTACACTTCATGAGTATACATAAGTATCAGTTTGCTGTTTATATTTAACTTGGGTATTATTAAAACTGAATACTTTTACTTTAACATCTAATACTCGTTTTATTAAACATTTTATTCGTCTTCATCTTCTTCCGCTTAATCCCATTCAGGGTCGCAGGGGGAAGCTGGTGCCAATCCCAGCTACCATCGGGTGAGAGGCAAGATACGCCCTAGGCAGGTCACCAATCCACCGCAGGGCAACACACAGAGACAGACAACCATTCACACTCACATTCACACCTAGGGCCAATTTAGAGTCTAAACATTTTATTCCTCCTTGTATTATCTTTTGACCTTCAAAATGCTCATTACAAAACATCTTTTCTTCCAGCCAATGCCTGTCCACTATATGGCAACAGAATGTGCATTTTATTTACATTTTAGATGTAAACCTTCCAAACACATTCATGAGTGTGGCAAAGAAGTACCAAGACTCGTGGTAATTCATCAATCTTCTCCTGTTACATAATGTCGTTAGCACTATAGCCCAATGTGTTTGAAAATAAATATTCCCCCAGACTCCAGTGTTGAACTTGAGGATGATCACCCCGGCCCTACCTCAGTAAAATGTGCCAATATGATGAAGAAAACACAGAATTAAATAAAATGAGGCGTTTCCTTGGACTTCATATGTTACATGTTGAGGTAGGTTTTTGCTACTTTGCTAACAACAACTTATTATTATCATCATCATCATCATCATCATTGGTGTTGTTGCTCTTCTTCTTGTCGTTGTTTCTTTCTTTATATCTTTCTTTCTTTATTTATTAATTAATTACTTTTATTTTTGCTCGGATAGACTAGCTCAGTTACCACTCAAATTCTAGCTAACGGTAAATATTTACACGATAATCTTAGTTCTGATTGATTCATTAGAAAACTAGCATGATTCCTACTTAGGAACATTATTTCTGCGTATGAGCAGTAGACTTACAGAGGCCGACGTTTTCAGGCAATACGGAGTAATCATTTTCTAGTGATGAAAGTTATTTTCACACGAATCTCTTCAATTCATTAAAAATGTTTCCTTTGTACGTATTCCTTAATACGTTCAAAAAGTAGCACCATTTTCACATCCACATGAGTACTTTCTAACATATCGTCCGTCCTTCACGTAAGAACAGTTTCTCTGTATTTTTCCAGCCTTGTACTTCCACAATGATGAAATTCCACGATGACATTATGGAAAAGAAAAAAAAAAACTTCATCATCACTAGGGCCCTGCTTTGAGATTAACTGGAACACACTGTCCTAGTAAGTAAAAGGCATGGTAAAAGTAATATTACATAGTGAGAATTTTAATATCAACTTGGTGTATTAAGAAGTTCATGTAATAAGACTGAACAAATAATAATGCTGGACTCGAACCTTTTTCAGCTTAACATAATGCTTACAATTTCCTTGCGTACCTAGAGACTGGAGACCTTTAAACTGGAACACTGATCTGCCTCGAGAAAGTAATAAAATATGACCAGGAAATAGCTTTTTTTTTTTTTTTTTAAATTATCATGAGTAATTTAATGTAATTAGGTGCACTGGGAGGTTTCAAATATTTGTACTGAAGTCGGGAAGTCTGTATTTTACTTTTATTCTCAAATATCTAGAAAATTGTCTGACACTAGGCTATAATTAGCACAGGTCCTGGCCTCTATTTTTGTTTAAAATGTCAGTTAATTATAATTCTAACTCGCCCACAAGAGCTATTTAGTAAAGATGTTACATTATAATAGTTATATTACATCCTTAATGAAACAGGTTTGACTATATAGCGGTGTGATAACGGTGTGATGTTTGCTATATGTGCTAATAGTATGTTAGCATGTTCTTGAAGAAAAGAATAAAGGATATGATCTTTTTTTATTTTTTCGAGGAACATGCCTTTTCAGTAAGGCACAATTTTTGCTAGCTACCGTTTCTTACTGATTTGTGAACTTGCTCAAGCTCTTGAGTTCATTCTGAAGCTATACGAGTCTGTTGTGCTCAAGTGATTCATTCACTGATTGATTCAGTGGCATTTCCTGTTTGCTCAATTTGACAGGCATGCCTATTGTGCATCGATCTGCATTTCAACAATAAAACAAAAAATACTTAAATTGCAACCAATCGTTTTTAAAAGTTTGTATTATTGTATCATTATTATTATTATTATTATTAAGTGGTGGGAAACTTGATGGTGCATCTTTACCTCTGACTGCTACAAAGTGCTGACACTAGAGACTCCTTCCATTTATGGTGAACAACATCATGAAAGAAAGTTTTTACCATTTTATATGACTATAATGTGTTTAAATGTTTTATGTAGTGTCTGCCCAACAAGACATAATGTCCTACAAACAGTGAGTTAAGGTAAACTGGCCAATCAGTATTGAGAATTCAGTAGTGCTCTGATGTAATGACTATCACTATCATTTCTCCACTCACTCAAAGAAAAGTAAATCCAAGTTGGAAAGTGAAGCCTGCCTTGCATCCTGTCACAGATACGCAGCCCAGAGTTCAGATGTTACCTTCAGTGGCCCACGTCTTGTTCCAGATTGAACACCGCCTCGCCCGAGTCACGCTCGGCTTCACGCTACGCTTCCCGATGCTGACGGAATGCCAACGGTGACCGTTTCAACCCACATCTGGCTTTCTGATCTCAACCTTTGTTATCTTTTTTAAAGACATCAAGAGAGTGAGTGGAAAAAAGTACACCCTGGGCCGAATCCTCATTTCTACATGACTCAAAAATAGTTTCGATATTTTAAAGAATGTTCGCGGTTATGGATTCCTGTGGGTGATGCAGATGATGCTCTCCGTCTGAGATGTACAGTATTAGTGAAATATATGACTGGAAGGATGACTATTTTAAGGCTACAGGTATTATAAGGTGTAAGCATATAAAATATTACAATTCATTAATCTCAGTGAGATATGGAGCAGAATTCATATTCATTAGAAATATAGAGTCACAGCTTGCGTATGAATTCTCCAGCAGGGTCATGTGGGACTCTCGGGACAATGTTGGCACAGATAACTGTCCTTATGACTTCATTCCGAAGAAATTGTAGAAATTCCAGGTGCGGTGTTTTCGTTTGTTCAAATTTGCACCGATTTTCAGTTCCAAATGGGTCAAAAAACGTAAGTCAGGCATGTGTGTCAGTATTTCACTTAAAATCCAATTCAGCAGACAAAATTGTATTAAAATGAATGCAAGGATCAAGCGAACGAATGATCTGAGCAGCAAGAACCAAATCAAGAGTCAAACGCTCCAAGCTGCACATTGGAAAACTCTTCGAAGATCACGGGTGAGTGAGCTGCTAGCATGTATGTATGTATGTATGTATGTACAACTGTATTTATGTATATAATCTGGGTTGGATGTGGAGTTTTGGTGGCTCCTGGATTTGGAGAAGGTGTATTATTTTCTAATTTCTAATGTTCTGGGTAGTGAAAGCTAAAAAGAGAAATTTTTGATATGAACTGCTTCTTTTTTCTGTGATTCTAGTTATGTCCTCATAATATAACACAACACAATGACCTTTCTTTCTTTCTATCTATCTATCTATCTATCTATCTATCTATCTATCTATCTATCTATCTATCTATCTATCTATCTATCTATGTCCTCAACCTCTTCAATCTTCAATCTTATTCCAACCAATCAGACGCCACACCTGATTCCACTTGTTTAATCAGTTCATTTTGGTCTCCAGTCAGCTACCCAGTGTGCCTCCAATTTGGACGGAATCAAAGTCTGCAGCCGCGTGGCTCTTTTTTGCGATTAATGTCGGAGACTCTTACATTATTTGGCCTGGATCTCTGGGATCTCACTCCAGTCTGAATCTGGCACTACGTGCATCGTACTTAGGCTGCATGGACTATATGTTCAAGTATGTTAACGAAAGACTGATGTTGTTATTATTATATTAAAGAAATCCAAGGTAATCGTATTTTCACACATTTGAACGCATTCCTTCAGCGTCAGTGAGCAGTGATCACGTTCGAGAAGAATCGCAATGGCTGTCAGCTAAGAATGGGACGCCAGTCCGCCACAGGGCACCGAGGGCATCAAACACACATATATTCATACAGCATTCTCAGTCATGGTGGCTGTGCCATTATAATGTGATTGAAGGCATTTTAATTCTGGTGATCCGTACACACGTGGCCAATATCAAAAACGTATAAGCTACGCAGAAAAAAAAAAAATATATATATACAGGCAATAGAGGATACTTGAGGACAGACTGGAAGCAATGCTTAGAAATGCACAAAATGACTGGCAAGACTTCGCAAAAAGAAATGGAGGTAAGGGAGTACAAATAACTATGTAAATTCTGAGCTGAAGACAGAACAGGTGAACGCGTCAGGACAAACAAATCAATGATGATACACTTATGGGACATGAGAAAAAAGCTAAACAAGAGACATCGAATATGTATTGCAGTCACCATGACAGCTAAGAAATATTAACCCATTTTTATAGCATGTAGAAAGGCAAGGGATGGACAGATTTTCAACATACGGATGTACGGGACAGTGGGATCTTGACTCATGAACTTAATCCGTTCTGAGATTCTGTTTGTGAACTGATTTGTTCGCGACCTGAATCAGTGTTTCCCATTGAAATGAATGTAAATACAATGAATGTGTTTCAGCCTCAAAAAC
>JAQMCW010167913.1:0-11222 GCA_030068335.1 Chrysichthys cranchii
AGCTGGTATCGGGTTGTTCACTGTAAATAAAGTTCACTGAGCTGCAATTCAACGTCTCCGTGTATCTGTCATGACAGCTTGTCATCGAACACGGCTGTCATGATTAAATATGAAATATAAACCTTTTCCAAATGCAGTACTGAGTCTGTTTAAAGGTTTTTTAAATTATTAATAAATAAATAGCGTATTGGTATTTGAGGACAGGCTAAAATTGGAGCAGGTCGGGTTTTTTTTTTCATTTTTCTTTTTGTTTATTTTCATCCCAACATCTTAAATACAGGAGTCCCTCAAGGCTGTATCCGGGGTCCGATACTGTTCTTCATTTACAGCAATAAAACAGATGGTGTGATGAAGTAGAGCGCCACCCAGACGTTTTTATGTTCCAGTAATTGTAATTAATTAGTCATCAACTTGCCAATCATCGTGATTTGCTATTTAAAAAAGAAAGAACGCTGTCATTTTGTATATCCGTCTACGGTTACGCTTGACCTCGCAACGTTCCTGAAGTTAGTTAACCTTCTCATTTACGTTATAAACAGGTGCTTTATTCATACGTCTTGCTTTAGTCATGTTTTAAAGGTGACAAATAAGCCAGAGAGAGAGAGAGAGAGAGAGAGAGAGAAAGAGAGAGAGAGAGAGCTTGCGGTGTTTCAGAGAAACTGCAAAGCGTAAACCCCTCCTGAAAAGTCCTGAAGATATTAAAGTTATCCTCGGACACCGGAGACTCCGTTGATAAACGTAAAATCCCACAGCGTTGGATTAAAACCCAGAGTGTTGAGTTAAGACTTCCAGAGTCCATTTCTGTTCGCCTGGACAAGCCTAAACGCCGTAGGGGGTTAATTCAACGCTGTAGGGGGTTAATTCAGCACTGGGGATGTTGTTGTCTCTCCTTGCGGTCAGCACGGTGTGTTTATACAAGTAGAACAACACACCACACCTGTCACAGAGACGAACTGAAGCAGAGCAAAACACCTGACCCGGTACGCAGACGATGTATTACTTGTGGCACGCCTGACAGACGGCTATTTAAAGCATGTGGACAAAACAAACTGCTGATTCGTGGAGAACCTTCTGGAACTGGACTCCACAGGATGTGAAGAACTGTGCCGTGGTGGTGACCACCGAGCTTAACGGGCATAATCACGTCGGTAAACCGCTCCGAACTCGCCTTTAGCATTAACAATAACCGTAACCTCAACGTTAGATTGATGGTCAGTGAAGCAGGATGGGAAAATACCCAAGATCAGACTTATTGGTGCTTTGTGTTTCTTTTTTACGATCCGTATTATGACTCCAAATCAGTTTTGTTAAATATGAACCCGGAGGTCGGGGTTTGACTTCCAAGGCTGAGAAGAAATTTTTCCAAGAAAGCACGTCACAACTATGAATAAACAAATCAGCCGAGTCAGCAACCGTTTATGGGTAATTCGCAAAGGTGCCAGGTAGGAACTTCATGTAGACACGTGAACACACACACACACATGCTATGTTTTCCTGATATTCACTACTTGACTAGTTAAGCATGTTAGTTCTATTCTTCCAGGTGATTATGTGGAAGAATTTTATGCGAAACCAGAAACATTTTATCCGTACTTTGGGGCGTATGCAAAGTTTGGGGATTTAAAGCTACATAAGATTTCTGAACGAGGCCACAGGAGTTTGCGTGACCTCGTGTTTGGCTGGCGAGCTCCTGGACTCATGATGCAAATGTGCTTTGAGGCATTTGAGTCAGATTTGAATAAACAAATTTTGTGCCCGAAGGAACTCGGTAAAACTCCTTTTACTGGTTTTTCTTTAAAGTGAAACTGGGCGGATGTTGGAAATAAAAAATCCTGCAATTATTTCGATAATAAAAAAAAAACATTTTAGCCTAAAAACTTTTGGAAATACTCGAGGACGTGTGTCTGTGTGTGTACGTATATACGTGGGTATACTTGTAAATAACCCTACACACGAACACAAATCAGCAGAATGCCGTTCTTTTCTGATCGAGTAAAGCAAAAGCACGATGGTGGCGTCAAATGAAGTCCCGCGTCCTGCTAAGAAATCAAATATTTTCACTTTCAGAGCCTCTTCGTTCACGTGCCTCGATCAGACCAGTCACTTTACACTAAATATCATGCTTCTGCACGTTTATATCCTCTCTCAAACCTTGAAAAACAGTAAACCCGCCTAACCCACGTACATCCCACAGCTTTGCGCGTGATTATTTCCGTACCTTCCTCCGCGTTGCTCTGCGGCGTCGCGTCCTCCCCAGCCGCCGGCTCGGGTTCAGGCTTGTGGTCGGTGGACTCAGAAGGAGGTGCTGCTTGAGGGTCAGCCATCGTCTCCTGCGCTGGACCGTCTGAGCTGAGGTCCGTCCTCTTTCCTGCTCTCGTGTGTGGTTTAGAAGACACTGAGAAAACACCTCGGCTCGGTTGCACGCCCTGTTGGAATGCTGATGAGGTTTTTTGGCTTCACCGCTCAGATACGGAAATCCGATACACGACCATATATGTACACAGTCTAGCGGCCAGAGGGTAGGAGATTTTAGCATAGAGAGCGTATTTTAACATACAGAAGAATACACAACTTGGGTAATTTATGGGCGTATGGGTTATGGGCGTACGTTTACATCGGATGTTGTCAGGTGCAAAAGTTTGTTTAGCAAAAAAAAAAAAAAAAGACTGTACAAAAAAATCACAAATACAGAAATGACTTTTTGATGTATACTTGATGGGGATGTTTATTTCCATTTGGGACACACCCTTTGGAAAAGACCCATCTTCTTGCTAGGTCACTAGGTCAGGAGCTAAGGCTAGGTTAGGACAGGGTCAAGCATAAGATTTATTTTTAAATAATAATTTATTTTAATAACGGCGCTTGTCATGGTTTTACATTGTGGTATTGGTTGTAATTCAGATATAATCTTGTGCTAAGAACTCAGTAAAAATAAATAAATAAATAAATAAATAAATAAATAACAGTCCATGGCTGGGATAACTGGGATCCCTGATGGTTCCTGCGGTCTTCACCATAGAGGTCCGGTATGGTGGAAGGTTCGACCTGGTGATGCGCTCTGCCGCGCTCCCTACCCTTTGGTTGGCTTTGTGGTCTTGCTCAGAGCTGCTCCAATACCTGGTCTTAATGGCCTCTTCCAGGATGCTCTCCATGATGCGCTGGTAGATGCTGCACGGTTTCCTGGTGCCCATGCCACATTTGTTTCCTCTATGGAGAAAGAAGACGAGCTGTCTGGATGATCCACCCCTTCATTGTGTGTGGGGTACAGTTCTGGATAGTTAGCAAGCAGAGATGGACAGAACCAAAGTACTTTATTGACTTGCTTGACTACTATACTGTGCTTTACTTGAGGGCAGCACGGTGGGGTGGGGTGGGGTGGGGTGGGGTGGGGTGGTGGTTAGCCCTGTCGACTCACAGCAAGAAGGTCCTGGGTTTGATCCCCGGGGTCGACCTGGGTGCCTTTCGGTGTGGAGTTTGCATGTTCTCCCCATGTTCGTGTGGATTTCCTCCAGTTTCTCCGGTTTCCTCCCACAGTCCAAAGACATGCACAGAGGGGATTAGGCTAATTAGCGACTCTAAATTGGCCGTAGGTGTGAATGTGAGTGTGAACGGTTGTCTGTCTCTGTGTGTCGCCCTGCGCTGGATTGGTGACCCGCCCAAGGTGTAACCCCGCCTCTCCCTCACCTGAAGTCAGCTGGGATTGGGTCCAGCTCCCCCACCCCGCGACCATAAATAGGATGAAGCGGCATAGAAATGGATGGGATGGATGTACTTTACTTGAAAATGAATTGCGATAGGCCATACGCTGTACTCGTCACCGTGGAAAACCAATCACAGGACTCTCTATGCACTCCTACACTGAAGTTCAAAGTGCTTGCTGCATGTTTTTTTGAGCACTTCCTCACCAGAGCACCCATGACCATATCTGAAGTCTACGTTTGACAGTTTTGAAATGAAGAAAGGTTAGCACCATTTTAAATGTTTGCTGTGTTTACCGCACACAAGTATCAGCTCGGCTTAGCGGGGTTGACCTAAGAAACCGAAGAAAGCATGTTAAGGTAGGTGCACCGTTCTTTAATTCCAGATGAACATCTTAAACAAAGTTGTCAGTGCTTGACCTAGTTGCAGTTTTTATTCCATGGTTGGTCGAATGACGTTTTATGAATTTTTATGGATTTGCCCACCAAGTTGTCATACTGGGACCGGAACCTGTGTGAATCCACTGCTGACGGATGTTAATAGGTGGCAAGCAAACATTACAAACATTAAACTTTAAAAAGTACTTTGGAATACTTACGTATTTTTAAAAGCATGTACACCAGTACTCAAGTGGAAATGTAACTGACCGGCTTTGTCTTGTATTGGAATAGCATTTGACCAGAAGTATCTATACCTCGTCTCAAGTATTGGGACGTTACAGCTAGTGACTCAGGTGTTTGGATATCTGGGTGAAGTTTGCTCGACTACCAAGGCACCAGAAAAGTAAGAGCCTTGATGCACTTCTTCCTTGTATCCTGAAAGATGGTCCGTCCAGCTGAGCAGTGCTAGAGGATCAGAGGCAGTGCTGGGAACAGAAGGGTGGGATAAGTGCTTGAAGGTAGGTGGGCGCTGGTTAGTTATTGGATTTCTAGGCAGACGTCGATGCAGGCAGCAACAGGAAGCCAGTGGAGTGGGGTGGAAGTTGAACATAAGTCTAGTCTGGAGCTGACAAGCAGCTGAACAAGCACCTGAGCAAACTTTCTGGATTGCAAAGGACGAATTCGAAACCCGCACGAACGAGTGGGTTTAGCGAAATGAAGCAAGAAGGACAGTTGGTTTCCACCAAGGTTACATACAGTGACAAACGGTGAGACCTGAGAGTTGCTGAAGGAGGCCACGAGATCTTATCATGGACATGTGTCTCACAGAAGCTCAGGTTTCCGCTGATGAGGTGCACTCTGTGAGGGAAAAGTCCACCAAACATGCTGAGATATGTGCGGAAACATGGGGGTCAGAGAGAGGATGAGATGGGTGTCATCGGCATAGGAGTAGTGAGCTCTTCAAGAGAGAACAGAAGAGGACGTGTCAGGAAGAACGGATTCAGAGATTGGAGAAGCACCTCAGGAAGACACGAATGCCGATGGAGGCAGTTAAATGAAATAATAAAAAGCATGTTATTAGAAAATATGTGCCCCGTGCTGGCATAATGAGTTGGAATGAGGAAATTTTCAAAAGTGAGTTATTGTTACTTCCATATTGTCCATCTAAAGACCCTCAGAATGAGGCCTGGTTTGTTGAGATCGGACACAAAAATGACCGCCTAGCGACTAGCCACTTTTGTTTACGTCTAATGGGGTTTGGAAACTCGCTTTCCATCGGTTTATAAAAACATCACCGGGAATTCCATGTGTATTATCAGGAAGTAGAGGAACTACGCTTCAGAACGATACCAAACACGGGTAGGGGGATTCCCCCGTCTCACCGCGAGCGTGCGGTGAAAAACACGGATTTATCATGGAATATTACGACAAAGGACTAATTAATGAAGACGTCCGAATGAACATAATGAACAAAACCTTACAATAAAAGTAGTTTGCGATGTTTTTCTTGCTGTTTTATCATGGGGATCGATAAATGAGGGCTTCATGGACGCATTTTTGAGAAAATCTCATTTCAACCGAAACCATGTTTTGCCTCTTAGCTCCTAATCAGCTTATGCGCGTTCCGACTCCTTTTCCCAGCACGGGTCACATATGATCACAGGAGGTCCTCGGGTTACAACAGTCTCGACGTACGGCGTTTCGAGTTCGTGACGCTCGCTCTCATAAAAAGTTAAAAAACTTGAGACATGAGTGTTTGGGTTTATGCTGTTAGCGTCGTGCTTATGGACTACGTGGGTGAACTACTGTAGCTCGCGCTTGGCAGAAGAATCCACAGTAACGTGGCGTATGAGTGAGGAAGTCGGCGAAGTTGACAGTAAAAAAAAACGCAAGTGTTCCGTTTGTGTTGCTTTGTTTGGCGACTTTTTGGCCCTTATCACGGCTCCTAAACGAAAGTCCGAGTCTTCAGATGGTCGTGCTTCGATGAAGAGGAAAGCCATCAGGATGGAAGTGAAATTCGACATTGTAAAGAGATCAGAAAAGGGAGGAACAGCCACAGATATCGGATGTCAGTGTTTCTGTTCCTACAGTGCCGTGTACAGGACAGGATATTCATCTCCTTTAACTTTCTCTGTGGTTTAGTTGTGTTTTTATGTTCTAGATGTGGTGTTTTTTTCATTATTAATCATTGGGATGTTAGTCATGTACTTTTAATGGTGTAAAAACCTTTGCACGTAACTGTAGACGAATACCAGATGAGCTTGAACTGAACCTAACATGACGCGAACTGGTCTTCAGACTGATTTAACCAGCTCATAGCTGTCATAGTGATGTCATATCCTGCTGATAGACGTGGCGACGGGCTTCGGTGTTAGGCACCAAATTCGAAAGCATCAAGTGGAAATTTTTTTTACGATGTGCATGTTTTAATCAATTCCAAAATCAATGCTCGAAATGCCAGCGTGCGAGTGCGTAGGAGTTCATGAAACTCTTTCTTGCTTACTTTTGTGATTGGGGGGATGATTCTCAGCCACGCGAGCTCGACACCCGAGCGATAAAATCGACAAGCCGCAGAAGTTGTACAAACGCTAACAGAGCAAGAATAGATTGTCGATCTGTGATAAGGTGCAAAAAAAATAAAAACCAGAAAAGAAAACCAACGAAAAACCCAACCATGAAACGCTCCTAAGGAAACATATGATGCTTTTAATTAGAACTCTTAGAAATACAAAAATAAATATACACTATCATTAAATACAAACACACAGCTTATTCGTTTACACTTACAAGAATAAAATAAGTTAACATTTTTAAATAGAACCTTCAATATAATATAATATAATATAATATAATATAATATAATATAATATAATATAATATTTGACATAAAACCATACTTTTACACCTTTTCTGAAATCCGTAGAGATACAAAAATACTGCCTTATGATGTCATACTTTATACCACATTCTGATTGGTCCAGGTGTTGATTAGTTCTCCATCACGGCAATCACAGGTTTAGATTAATGCACAGTGTTAGGTTTACGGGGCCTTGTATGGCACATGGAGCACAGGTAATAAACCGGGTTAAAATAAAAAAAATCACCTGTGATTGTTAATAAGGTGATGTTTTCTGGAACGAGGCGTTTGTTTAACATTTTATGGAAGGAGTCTCCAGTGTCGGGGGTTTTGGAACATCTCCAAGGGACAGGAAACAAAGCCGGAGGTTGGTGGAAGAAGGACCCTTTTTTTTTTAGCTGCTATACTCTAAATGAAACAACTTGTTTCGCGATAAACGGATAAAATGTACGACGTATTGCTAGTTCGTAAATAGAAAAAACGTCGTCGTTGGCCTTGCGCTGCTGCTGTGGTACAAGGGGAATAACACACGTCCTGACGTCGTGGGATTATAGGGAAATAATCATCTTTGTAGCGTTTTAGACATCGCATATCTAATGAAATGGCTCACGTTCGTGGCTTTTAAAGCTCCAGGGTGACTGGCGGGTAGTACTCTGAAGTCTGGACTCCAGCTCAAATCACGTCGGAGAACGCAAACGAGAGAGCTCCGCCCTGGGGCACATGGTTCCTGGAGATGACGTCAGTCCTCTTAGGGTTCTAGGTTTGAAGAAGGAGAAGACTGGAGGAGAGCGTCGGGTCCGCTGGGGCAAGGCGGCGTAGCTCACCTGAAAATAAAGGAAACAGAGGAAAGTTTTAGCTCAGTGTACTGTGTGTAACGTGTGTGTAATATTCATCTGAAGGAATTCCATGGAGTGAATTTCGACGAGAAGAAAAAACGCAGCGTGATGTTCCTTGGGTAAAAGGGAGACGTCAGACGCGAAACGAAGTTTGCTCGTCTGAACGTAAACGTACTCAAGTATTTAAATTAAAAATACAAAACAAAAAAAACAAACCCACAAATGATCTTAGCAAATGATTTCTACTCTGGACCGTGGGGACATTTGGCGCTCTCTTACGCATGCAAATGTGTACTTCTATTTGCATGAAGAAAAACTTACAAAGGTTAAAGGTAGGATAAAAGGTAAAAGGGAAGCGCTGACACGTCATGATTTCGTCTGGGTGAAAATCTACCATGAGCTCTTGCTTTTTTTATTTATTTGTTATTTATTTGTTAAAGGGACATGAACACGTAATGTACGAGATAAGCCGTGTAGAGCGCTTGAGGCTAAGAGACAGATCCGAATCGGTTCGGTATCGATATAGAAATTGGTCCAAAGTTGATTTCGTTACAAAACGCACAGATTCGGGTTTTCAATCTGACCGTCTGAGTCATGTCCTTGCGTTATTGCGGTAGGATTTAGGACGTGTAAAAGAGTTACCACGAGGTAAGGGCAGCCCCGGCGCCAGACACGGATTTGTGGACGGGCCTCGTATTGCTTTGGGGGGGCACGCATGTTATAGGCAGCGTTGGCAAAATGTTGCGGGGGGAGGGGGGGGGGGTGCCATTAAAATGATGAGGGGGGTTAAAGTCTTGTATTCCCAGGGTGGGCCCAATTGAGTCCGGGGGTGGGCACGGCACCCTAAAGCCTAAAGCCCGCCCATGGCACCGGGCCTGGGTAGGGGCGTTATTCTTTCCATGGACTGCTTTGATTGGTGTCCATGATGTAGCTTAGCAACCAAAGCTCGCTGTTACGATTGCGTGGTGAAAGCGTTCCTAAATTCCGAAAAAAAAAATTTGAATACGGAATATTTATCATCACTCTAATACGCATCCTCTTCTGGCTTGTTGCTTTAAAAATTATAATATTTATACGTTTTTTTGTTGTTGGGTTTTTTTTTTTCATTATTTAAGTTTGCAGCAGTGGTTAGTTCGGTTCAGTTAGTTATTCGGTTTATTTGTCTTCTGGCGCTTAATCCTGTTCTGGGGAATCTGGAGGCAATCGCACCTGACTTCGGAGGGGCTAGAGGCGGGGTTACATTCTGGGCGGGTCACCGATCCAGCGCAGGGCGACACCCAGAGACAGACAACCTTTCACACTCAGATTCACACCTACGGTCAATTTAGAGTCACCAATTAGCCTAATCCCCTCTGGGCATGCCTTTGGAGTGTTGGAGGAAACCGGAGTACCCAGAGGAAACCCACACGGACACGGAGAGAGCATGTACACCAACTCCACACAGGAAGAAAGGTGCCCGGGTCGACCCCAGGGATCGAACCCTGGACCTTCTTGCTGTGAGGCCACAATGCGAACCACTTAGCCATCCTAGTTAGTTAGTTAGTTAGTTAGTTAGTTAGTTAGTTAGTTAGTTGGTTTAAAATAATGGTTCAGTTCATCCTAGGCAATAAAGTCTCACAAAATGCCACTTGTCTGTAAGGGTTTGTTGTTTTGTCCCTCATGCCTCATAGTAAGCTCATACTTCTGTATTATTACTATAGACGTGTATACCTCTTGTGATAGTCACCTTCCACCTTCCAAATGAATGTTTGCTTATGTTGTGATGCTAATTTGCTCATTATAACTAGACTACAAAGGGCGACCATTTCACGGCTGATAAAAGGCTCCCACGCCTCGAGGGTTCGAGTTTGTCCAGTGTGGGTTTGTAGCTCAAGACTCTTATGTAGCTCTCAGTAACAGGTACAAAAGTGGCAGACCTTCTGTTTCATTGCATTTTCATTTCATCTCTGTTAATGTGCCTTCCTGTCAATGAAGTCACACACACACACACACACACACACAGACACACACACACACACACACACATACACACATTTCTCACTCTGTTCATTAAGATGTGGGTTGGAGGGGAAATGATGCTCTTCTCCTTGCTGATGGGAACCCCCATATCTCAGTTTTATCTCACCCTCCTTTCACACTCACACACACACTCACACACACACACACACACACACACACAAACCCCTGCGGTTACATACCTCCTCTCAGATGCTCTTCCTGCGTGATAAGCATCTGGAGCTCCGCCCTCTTGTTTCTGAGCTGCCCCTGTGAGGTGGAGGGAAAGAACAGAGCATGCTGTCAGCATTGTATAGATGCATTTCCCCGAAACTCCTACAAGTGCGGGAGGCGAGAGAAACGCTGAATAGTCTACGCACAAGGCCGGGGAGTTCGCACGCACAGGTGGGGAAAGTGAAGCCTTACCTGGAGTAGTTCCAATTTCATTTGGAGTTCCTTTCGCTTCACTGAGGTTCCTCTCACAATCTCCATCCTATACACACACACACACACACACACACACACACACAGACACACACAGACGAAAACATTGAGAAGAACCCCGTAAATACTTCTTCAGTACGTCTCTGTTCAGAATCCTGAGTATTATATACAGGACTACGTGCTGAGAATACACGTGACGTACGTGATACGCGTTCTAAACGATACCGAGGACGCACTACTCATTCGGACAAGTTCCACTGTACGTATTCGAAAAATACACATCGAGTACACAGTTTCTGTATTCATTTATTTGTTTGTTTACAGTACGTATTCCTGAATGATCATTGCGCGTACAAGTAGAGAAAATCCCAGAACGGGAAACTCTGAAAAAGGGGGATTATTATTATTATTATTATTATTATTAGTGTTATTATTTCATTTGAATTTTAAGGTGCGGCTCTGTTTTCTGTTAGCGTAACTGGAATTAAAATCAATCAATCAATAAATAAATAAAGAGACATTTTGCCTAGAATTACGAGTTGAAAGTTTTGGTGCCTCGTGGGTCATTCGTAAACGCCGCCCAGCCAAAATAAAAGGCCAAAGGTCAACGTTCAGTTTTTGGTTCACCAGTTAAGCCTGGCTATTTCATCATTACTGCCTTTCGGGGTTAAGATTACCTGAGTACACGGTGCACATTTACAATACTTCCTGAGTACACAGTACCTATTCAGGACACCTGCATATCAGGCATATTGCATACGCTATACTTACGTATGTACGATATCTATACGCTACACCCAACTTAAATTCACAGAAGGAATACTTATATTTATTGAGAACAACCATGGAGTATACAAAAACCTATCCTGAAATACGACTCAGGACAGCGGACCTCTGGTCACGACCTGAATCCGTCCCGTGACTGTTTGTGACTCGATTTGTTCGCGACCCGAATCAGTGTTTCCCATTGAAATGAATGTAAATCCAATGAATGTGTTTCAGCCTCAAAAC
>JAQMCW010167925.1:0-11222 GCA_030068335.1 Chrysichthys cranchii
CTGTGCATTGATCTGTTGCGTCTTTCACGTTTTAGCGCCCCCTGATGGCAGTTAGCGAAGAAAAATCTATAGATAAGTCGCATTGGTGTATAAACCGCAGGGTTCAAAGCATGGGGGAAAAGTAGCGGCTTATAGTCCGGAAATTACGGGTATATGTAGTTTTTGAAGGAACACATTTCTATCATAGAATCTGTTGAATATGTTCTTGATGACAAGGAAAAAAATCAGTATGTGCCAATTTTGTTCTCTCAATTTTTGGACAAAAATATATAGCAGAACACATTTCGGGATTTTAGCAGCATATAGGTACTTTCATGATGGATCACATTTCACTGACAATCCATTTTTATCTGGTGAGAATTTTAAATTCTCAATAATCTCAATAATTATGTTGTTGCTTTGGAAATGTGTAACCCACTGGAAACATCCCACAAGATGCACAAGACCACAGCTGTTGGGAAATACTCTGCTACTCTGAGATCTACACTGCCATCTATTTTTCTTGCTTTCCTTTATAATGGCAGATGATCTGAAGCAATATACGTAGATACCCTGATGGGTTAGAGATTTTAAAATTCTAGAGGCTATAAGTAGTATGAGGGTTTGCATATTCCTTATAATATATCAAGTAGATAGCATACTAGGTTAGCCAGACAGTATTGTGTGACTTTAGAGGAATGCCACCAGCAAGGAGAGGTGTTTACTACAGTGTCCATTTTGGACAGCTTCATTGATGATGAGGTGGAATCGGACACCACTGATCTGAGTGATGAGGAGGTGGTTGAAAATGCTGATGAAGTGGACAAAGAGCATCAGACACTCACTGACTGTTCAATTGATGATGAAGAGCCAACCAAACCAAGAGAACCACCTTAACAGACTATGCTCTGAGATCATTATTACTGGCCAAAAAAGGATTTCATCAGTCCTAATACAAATTTCTCTGGTCTGGACCTCACCAGTTGTGCTGTTTTCCTTCACACACCACTGGACTACTTCTAGAGACTTGTGTCAGAAGACATGATTTAGGCTCTGACAGAAAACACAAATCAGTACAACTTTCAAAAGACTGGAACAACTGTAAACACAAAAACAAAGGAAATTGAACAGATGACTGGCATGTACCTGAAGATGGGTGAAGACACACTCTTTGTCTTGCCAGTGAAGACAGAAGGAGGATGCTGTAGACACTGCAACAAAGGATACTCTTATATGCTCTGAAGGACGTGAAATCTCCGTCTCTGTTTTTCAGAGGAAAGGAACTGCTTTTTGGACTACTATATCAAATGAACACTGGACCCTGATTTTTTTTTTTTTTTTAAGTTTTCATTCTGTTATATGTATATAATAATTTATCCAGTTTTTTTATTTTTATTTTTAATAAATTCTGATTTAAAAAATATACATGGTGGGTTATTGTTATTCATGGTATTTACTGTTAAATGGCTATGTAAACACTGCACACTGAAAAAAAAAATCTTATTTATTCTGACAGTGTGAGTACAAATGCTGAAATTTGCTCCTAACTATAGGTCCAACATTGTAATACAACAACATTCCCTAAAATGTACTAAAACATACAATACATTAATAAAAAAAAAATCTTCACTATCTTTATCAGAGGCTTCCTACAACAACATCAGTTGAAAAAAATTCTATTCTTGAGTGTGACAGGGCTTGACATGCAATTTCTAAACATTTCTAAAAGGGCACACTCAAGCTTGTTGACTGACTCAAGCAGTACAATGACGCAAAAAGGGAACCCGACCTCATTTGGGTGACACCAGATAGTGCCATCAGGCCATCGGCCGTTAGGCAGACTCTTGCTGAGACTGTCATGTTCTGTACAACCTATCCCAAAGATCACCACATTCTACAAGTAGTTGAAGCTCTTGTGGGAAAGTATCCATGTCACAAAGTGTCTGGATCTTTCTCAGGAACGTATGACTGGCAACAAATCCTCAATACTAAGATAAGCAATTATTGTAGGAAGCTGAGAAGTTGCAATGCAACTTGCCCTGAAATTGAAATTAATTTTTAATTTTTAAGGAAAAATCTAAGTGACAGGGCCCATGCAAAAAATAAAGAAATAAAATAAAGTAGAAAAGTATATTTTCTTCTCCCTTTTCCAGTGGGAGACACTCTGGGGAATTTGGAAAAAGAGAGGCTTGACTTGATTGTCAGTCTCAGACCATGACGATCCTTATTGTTTACAACGATCCAGTGGATGTTGGCATCATTATAGATGGCACCAAGGTCCTCAATGAATGTGACAGCAAAGCGCTGGCATGCCTAATTCTCATGGGACTGACAGAAGCATTGAACCTACAATCCACAGCTAAGCTAAAAATCACCTGTTTCCCAAAAGATTATCTTTAAGCTTGAGCCAAAAATGGCTGTTGAATAATCCAGACACGAATGTTAGAAATCTGTTCTTGAATTTCGTGATCTTGATATTTCTTATTAGTAAAAGATTCATTTTGCTTATGGAAATTTTACTTACTTTTTTTGTTCATTTTCTGCAAGTTGGAATGAGGGCAATCTGTTCTTGCTTTTCATGGTCCTGCTGGGTTTGACGTTTCTTATTTATTCGTGTTGTGCCTATCAAAGCCAATGATACTAGCAACCTAGATTTGTTTTCTTATGGGAATTTACTCCTCAACTTTTAGGTTGATTTTGTGCAAGTTAGAAAGATGATAACTGTTCTTGCTTCTTATGATAGTCCTAATGGGGTTGCCCTTTCTCAGTGATGTGTGTAGCACCTTTGTTAGCTTTGGGAGTTGCTTCTTCTTCTTTTTTAACTTTACTTAAGTTTACTTTTTAACTTTCAAGTCAGTATATTTGACAAGGGAGAGACTTTTAAATTTATTTATTTTCTTTGGGAGAATTCAGATTTATACAGATTCCAGATACTTTTACTTTTGTGCAGAATTTGCAGTGATAAAATTGTACTGGGAATAATGTTTTGAATGATCTCAACCCTTTATACTTTGTTAAGAAACCAGTTGATGCGGTGCGAATTGGTGTGAATGGAATAATTTTATTACTGTTGCCTTACATGTGTTGCCTAGAAAATTGACATTTAAAATTGGAATCGGCTTTATATAAAGAACTAATAAACAAGCCTGATTTTTAAACATGTATTTGCATTTAGAAAGCACGCAGAGGAATATCCTCCAAAATATGTGGAGGATATCTAGGTAGGCTTTCCCTAATATATTTTTAATAAGGGATGTTTGCAAAGTTTACTCAGTAATACAGGGTTAAATTTACTTTTAAAAAAGTATGTGCAAATTGTGTGTGTGTGTGTGTGTGTGTGTGTGTGTGTGTGTGTGTGTGTGTGTGTGTAAATTATACAACCTTTTTTTTTAGTGTAGATTTATAATGACGTTTAATAAATGTCAATCACTATTGCAGTTTAGTAGCTGAAACACTGGTTAAGGATATAGTTTAACCCTGGAAGTCCCAGACCACCTTCTCATAATAGGAAAAATATCTCCATTAACAGACTCAGTGAACCCAAAAGCAGGTGCTTTTTAAATGAACCCTTTCCTACTACATGTTATGAAATGATCCTTATGAAACCACCTGAGATGTCCACTAATGTCCACTAACCAATGAGTGGGTTGAATATAAGGGTGAAATAAAATTTAGGGTCAAATATAGTCCCAGGGGTGCTACAGGGTTAATCAAGGAAACACACAAAGATGACATGGATATGTTCATATGAGCGGCACAGTCCTAAACGTTTTACAATGTCAGTGGAATAAGCATATTCGGATGTCAGCGTAATAACACTTTACACATGATCTGATATAGTATGCCGTATTCTGAAAAGCCATAAGGCACCTTTCTTGGTAGTTCTTAAAAGTGGTTCTGCTGAAGCACAAACTATATTTATGAAGAGTGGTGCTATTTCCCCAGTTTCTTATGGTGTGCAATAATATTTACTAGCCTATATCTGATCTTCACAGAATCCAATAATGTCTATATTGTGAGTATAATGTGTTTATATGTGTGTGTGTGTGTGTGTGTGTGTGTGTGTGTGTGTGTGTGTGTTTGTTGTGTGGGTGAGCTGAAGGCTTGCACCGGGGAGTTCTATTTTGTGATTCTGTCCTGAATGTGCCTAGCGCTTCATGCCTTGGAAAATTAAAATTGAATATGTGATGCTGTATGGGCATGGGAAGATGCTTTGTGAAAGGCCTGTTCAGTTTAATCCTATTCGAGTGGGAGATTTTGCTTGACCTTCTATCATCTGCTTGCATTAGCCACGTAATCCCGTCTCAATCACATTCTCATTTTGCCGATTTAAAAGTGGCAGCACATTTACCTGGAGGAAATTGCTGAATATCTTTAAAGGAGAATGGTTTAGTCACCTGCTCACAATGGGCTATTTGTGAATGGATTCTGCTGGAATTACTTTTAAGTGAGTCTGTCAGATTGATTAGAAAGTCTACACACACACACACACACACACACACACACACACACACACACACACACACACACAAAGTATTTATATGTGAAAAATGTGTCTAATAGATGGCCTGCCTGACTTTAGGTTCTCTGTCATGGTTTCGCCCATTGTGTGGATGTTTCTTGTCCTCGCTCCACTCCTGTCTAATCATTGGTTTGTTGCCTGAGTGTGAACACTTGTCCTACTTGTTCATTTAGGCCTTGATTACAACGTTTTATCAATGTGTGATCCTATTGTGTATGTAACATCTGTAAATCTGGATTTTTGCATTCTTCTTTCCCTGTTTGTCCTGGGTTTCCATTGTTGCTTGTGTTTTGTTAGATTATTTGATCTTGATTCTTGGACTTGCCAACAAATGCACATAAAGGTACTCCTCAAGTTACGATAGAGATGTGTTCCACCACACCCATCGTAAGTCATAAATATTGTAAGTTGAACCACTGTGTTGAACCACTTAGCCTATCTTAGATATATCAGCCTATCTTAGCCCAGCTTAGCCTAGCCTACCCAGGAGTCTTGTCCTGTAGAAGACCACACATTCACTGAAGACTTCATTTAAATCACATTCTTGTCAAAAGACAGAGTTTGGCAGATAGGTCCACAGCAGCACTGTGTCTCTGAGCTCTGTCCAGCCACGACACCCCGCTACACAAATACTGAGCCCCGGCTACAGACAGCTGCCGCTGAATCTGTTCCGTTAATAATCACAAAAAACCCCGTGGTAATGCATTGTACAGTACACCGATACACAAGTTAACTCTGTGAGTTGCAGGATAGAGTGAGGCATCGTGTCTCTGAGCTCTGTCCAGCCACGATACCCCGCTACACAAATACTGAGCTCTGGCTTAAGACAGCTGCCGCTGAATCTGTTCCATTAATAATCACAAAAAACCCGCGGTAATACACTGTACAGTACACCGATACACAAGTTAACTCTGTGAGTTACAGAATAGCGTGAGGCATCGTGCAAGGCAAATGATCCAGGCATTGGCCGCATACTTCTGGGTTTTGGGCGTGTATTTCCAGACGTAGTCTGATCGTCCACGTACCTCATACACTGTTACACTGGCCTGCCTGCGATGCCTGCCCGCGAATTTTAAATATTTTCTAAATATTTTACAATTTTTTTTGCGGATCACAATTGTCCTCGTAACTTCAAAAAAATCATAAGTCGGGCCATCGTATCTCAGGGAGCACCTGTACTTAGTTTACACATTAGAGTAGCATCCTGTTACATTCCCTACTCACGGCATGTTCCATTCACTTCAGCTTTACATCTGGTGTTACACATGTAAAAACTGTGATCGTGGCAACGCTGGACACAAGGTAGGAATGCAACATGTGATTCAGTGAATTGAATCAATATGATTCCATTAACAATTTCAAAGGATAAATACAACTTTTTTTTTTTTTTTTTTACTCTTTGTTCATTGAGGTTTGTGGCTGAGACACTTCCTTTTATTCATTTAATATTGTACTTTTTCTTAGCACTCCCAAACTGTCACACTATTAGCAACTGAACGTACTTTTTTAGTGCTTGTGCACAAACATTGTGTATCTGAAGTGCCAACCAACCCTGAAACTCTGAAATTAGACAGCCCAATCAGTTCGATTTGGACTGCCTAGATCAGAAAACATGATTCAACAACTCATTTAGATTTGGTTCTCCTTATAAAGAAAGGGGAGCTTAATAGAATAGTATCATTTATATGATTCCTTTGTCTCATGCCATTTTAGCAAGGAAAAAACAGGCTGAATTGGGGGGGGGGTATGTCTTTGATTTTTAATACATATATTGGCTTGCTATGATTGGCTTTTATCCAAACGCACAGATTTCATTAGCCAATCAGAACGAAGTTATTTACATATTTAAATTTAAAGACTCATCCTTCAAATCAACATGTTTCCCCATGGAAAGGCATTATTATTTTTTTATTTAAAAAACTATTTTAAATTAATTGAAAATGGTATAATGTGTCCCCTTTAATACGCTATGCTAGGAAGAATCACCAAATAGAATGTCTTTTTCAAGTCACTAGAACTGTGTTGTGTCTATGTGTTGTGCCTTTCAGAGCAGTTGTGGCTCAGGGGTCAAGGCCCTGGGTAACTGTTTAGAAGGATGTGGGTGCAAGCCCTAGCACCAGCAAGCTGCCAGTGGTGGGCCGTTGTGCATGGCCTTCAAAGCAGCCTGCTCCGGGTCTCCTGTATATGTATGATCCTAACCTGAGATTCCTAACAATTTCACTGTGCTGTAATTTTAGATGTGACAAATAAAATTTCCTTCTATAAAAATGCATATGAATTTGTGAATGTGGGGTACTTTAGGAGTTAAAGTATATTTCCAGATGCGGCTCTGAATAATGTATCAAATGTACCCGAGTCTGTGACCCTGTCACCATTACTCTTTTATCAGCTGATCATGCTCACACAGGGATGATAATGGCCCAAATTCATAAAATAATTAGCACAATTTGTCAGTGTGCTAACTACAGTTCGTCTGGCAGGTGAGCAGACAGGAAGTGTGTACTTGACATTTGCAGAAAGCTTTATATAGTCACTTTGTACATGAATGTGGTTTCAGGGAAACTGAAGAATAGTAATAATGAGGGAAAATAGCTGAGGTAAGAGGGAGTATGGAATATGTGGCTCTTATTTCCAGTGTTTTATTCATAAGATGCTAAGGAACATATGCAAAATTTAAGTCTTACTGACTTACTCTTGTTATTTGCTGTACTTGCTGCTGTAAACCGATTACACAGAAGAATCTTCAAAAGCGACGACAACAACAACAACAACAACAACAACAAAACTCTCATTAAAACATCAAGTTTCCAAAGTCATACGTAATAAAAACCTTAACTTGTAATAATCTTTCATTTATTGGTCAGAAATAGAGCAATGGAACGAAGGCAAACATATTTTGGCCAACTTTGCATGCAAATCATAATCACCTGAAGACAGACTGCGCTGTCTGTCTTCTGCCCAGTAAATTGCTAGATAATTATATAAATAACCAAGTCTAAAAATGTCGATGCATTGCGTTCTCCATTTATTTACACGTTGCACTGCAGAACACATTGCATTTTTGCAACACTACATCTATGTCTTTTGGCTCTGTTTACACCTTGCAGCTCACTTTAGCAGCATGTATCTACAAGAAAATGCTGCCTGCAAGCCCTAAATACATGTGTGCTTCAAACTGGAACATGTCTGCTTTTGATTGGAAAAGGACTGATTAAGCAAAGGCTTTGTTTGAGATGCTTTGGGAGTGGGAAAGAGCCTAGCTTGTGAGTGCACACTTGTGCTAAACTTAGCTAAAAAGCTAGTGCAGAAGAGATGGAACTGGAAACCTTTTTTTCTGTTTTACATCAAGTTTTAAAGATGCCAATGCAAATACACAAAGACTTAAAGTCTTTCTGCATTGTAGTCATTTTCTATTCATGCTCTTCATAATGAAACAATCACAACCAATAAGAACACTAAATACCCAGTACAGCAGTGGTGGAAATGGGGATTAAGAAAATGTGTAAGCTGCATGGGGTCCTTATATCTTAAATTATTATGCATATCTTAATGAGTTTCAGGAAGATTATTTCAACCCAGCAGCAACAGCTTACACATGAGAATAACCAATTACAGTGGTCAAATGCTTTATTCTCATCAGCAATTATACCCAACCAGACTTACTGTATGCCCAGAGGTTTCTTAAAGGTTGGCTGAAATGGGCAGTTGCCCATGCTGACTATGCATCAGTTAAATTATAGCAGAGAGTGTGTGGGTGGGAAATGTACAGGAAAAAATAGATGGCTGACCAAAACAGTTGCCACAATTTTGGAAGCGCACTATCATATACAATGTGATATTAGTGACTATCATATGTGATCACAGCATAGCATGACACAGTGAAATTACTTCTCTACATTTAACCCATTCTTCACATGAAGCAGCCAAACAGTGCAGTGCCCAAGGAGCACTGCGTAGGGACAGTACTTTGCTCAGGGTACCTTGTTGGTCCTAGGCCTTGAACCCACAACCTTCCGACTGAAGGGCCGATGCCCTGACCACTAGGCTACAACTGCCCCAACGTTGCTGTAGTGTTACACTTGTCCTTTACTAGACTGAACTAACCCAAGCATGTGCCAGTATGACAATCCCACTGTGGCCAAAGCGAAGTCCATGAAGACATGCTTTGCCAAAGTTGGAGTAGAAGAACTTGAATGTGAACAGAGCCCTGACCTCAACCCCACTGAACACCTTTGGGATGAACTGGAACACCGAATGCATCCCATGCCTTCTTGCCTAACATCAGTGCTTACATCACCAATGTTCTTGCTCTAATGCTCAGTTGTGTTCCAAAATCAAGTAGAATGCGTTCTCAAAAGAGTAAAGGTTATTATAAATGCAAAGAGGTGAAATTCTAGAAATGAACTGGATGTTCAAATACGCATCTGTGTGTGATGTTCAAGTGTTAACAATCTTTTGGCCATGCATGGTATACTGAGATGAATTTCAGCAATAAAATACCTACCGAGCACTCAAATTTCACTGTTTTTTAAAGCACTAATGTTACACTGATGACAAATACAACCACAGGGTGTAGACCTGTTGTAAGAAGGACACACCTAATGTCAGCCAAATCAACCGATGAATTCAACATCCAAACATATATACGACTTTGGATATTTGCTTTTGCCCTGTTCATGCCAATTTTTTTTTTATCTTTCCTTGAGGAGTTAATGGTTAACAAGTACTGTCTTACCATCAACTTTTCTTTTCTTCAATGACAATCTGTTCTTGAGTCATATGATAGAAGATTGCATCTGCAAAATGGATGCAACAGGTTATAGAAATTTCCTACATGCTGTCATTACCCAAGGTTGTATCATTGCTAAGCAATTACAACAAATCACTGCCATTCGTTCCATTCTATGTAACCTTGCCCACCGATTACACCAGTTATTGCTTCTGGAAAAAAGAGCATCCTGTTTGCTGTTGTGTAGTCAGTTTCTAATCATCTGGCTTGATATGTGTGATGAAGCTGTAAGTGTTAAGGCCTTTTGCTACAAAGTTCATAATGACTTGTCATAGAATTATTCCTTTGATAAAAACTACACTTACACTGCTTATAATTAATCGCAGATGATGTGCTAGACTGGTCATTGCTGTTATATGAAATATTTGTGTACTACAACCATAACGTGAACTTATTTCACAATGTATTGAAAATTCTCCAAAGGGCAAGGAAGGTGGGATGTGTTTATTCATAAATGCCACACATGGCAGCAGAGTTCAGAACACTGGCAGAAAGAGATGTGCTTCTTTTCATCAAGGGTTACCAATAGATGAGGTCAGTGAATTAGTCTGTAGAAATACCGTAATCAGTTATCGTCATATTCACTCAATGACCAGGTCGTCCATCGTGATAACCTGAAATCTGACAGCAGTAGAATGTTAGAATGGTTTGAGGGAAGGGTCTGTGTTTCTGTTGGGGACATGATTCGCACCACATCACACATCAGAATTCATATCACATTTTGATACCCAAAAGACTCAAATAACCATGTGTAAATCTGCTGGGGGGGGGAGTGTACTCAAATCGATTGCCAACCATTCCTCGTTTCTGTTGTGAATCGTAATTCAGACACTCATTTTCATCCTTCAGAACACATCACCACTGGAATAGTTGAGAGCTTCATAGATCTGAATACGGCTTTTCCCTTACACAACCATTCTGACACAGCCATCATAAGTGCCGTTCCATATTCAAGTCCTACAAGGCAAATTGTCCCGCAAAGGAGGTATTAGGCACCAGAGCCATTCTCATTTGCAATGACACGAGTGACATGCACAGGGAGATGACATCTCTTCTCATGATGGCTCCCCTAGTTTCCCAGTTGTTATAAGTCAGTCATGGTTGCAAACCCATAATCTTCAAATTTCTTGGTCAAAATGGGAAAACCTAACCCCACTGTTTTATATCAATAATATATTTATTCCCAGTTTCATGTTCCTTAATGTAGTTGGGAAGCGAGTGAGTCCGGTTCACTAGGTTTAGTAACCGCTTTCAGAACTCCTGGATTGTAACAGGGAATGAACCATGACATGCAAACAGCATCAGTCTGAATGAATAAATCTTTATATGAAGGTAATGGTCATCATCACTACATTGTACACAATGCTGTAGTCACATCATTAACTAGCAAAACAAGACAATCTTAAATCTACAAGGTGTATATAACAGCAAATATCATAAAACCATCTCAGAAAATTATGACTAAAACATTGACTAAAATTAGACTAAAACTAACACGAAGTGTCAGTACCAAAATCTTGACGAAAACAAACTAAACAAAACAAAACAAAACAAAACAAAACAAAACAAAAAGACTAAAATGTGACTAAACTGTAGCTGCAATTTTCAGGAAGTAACTAAGACGAAAACTAAATTTAAAGTCCTTGTCAAAATTAACACTGCCTATAATCTAATCAGGATCTAAGAGTGAGATAAATCTAAAATGGCATTTAGCACCAGACATTAGATTGCTATGAATAACTGGTAATGCTGTATGGACTGGTCTGTGCTCTTCCATATTTAAATTATGCTTTTTTATTGCATACAGCACTAATGAAAGCATAATGCCAGCACACTTTCAATAATATATTTTTCTCATATCAAGGTGCTGATTAGACAGCATGAATATTGCACAGGTGTGCCTTAGACTGCTCACAATAAAAGGCCACTCTG
>JAQMCW010167933.1:0-11221 GCA_030068335.1 Chrysichthys cranchii
ACACCCCCCCCCCCCCCCCCCCCCATGTTTTTATTTTTATAATTTTTTTTTTTTTAACAGTTTGTTCCTATGAAGTGTGTGTGTGTGTGTGGGCGGGCATGAAGCTGGAAGTCTGCTCTGTAGAATGCTGTTTGTTTTCGTTCTTGTTCTCCAGGCCTCGCTGGCACCGGCACTGTGTGCGTTTAATTTGCGTGTTTGTGTTCACGTGAGGCAGCTAGTCGGCCCAGCTGTGTACTTTTTGCTGCTATTCCGCATGAAGGTGCGGAACTGCAGGGCGTAACGCTGAATGGAGATCTGCTCAGTAAATGCTAGGCGGTACCACAGCCTCCGATACGCCGGCCCGGCCCTGATACTGCGACGAACTGAGCACCACTATGTAATGCTGATGTACAGAACCGCTAAAGGCATGGAACTGAAATGATCATCATGGTGACCCAACTGTTTTGTTGGTATTTTCCACATGGTTGTATACGTTGGCCGTTTTGTTTGTCCCGTCCCCTCCTCTTGTGTGTCTTTCACTGTCCATAAAGCTGTTCAAATCGTAATTTTTTAAAAAATTTTTTTTTTTATTCACACAACTGGAAATCCAGTGTCGTTTTTTTAACATTTAAGAGGACGACATACAGGAGGAGCTCTTCATCCTGACATCGCTCATTTTCTTATCTGCTTGCCTCGCTTTTCCACCCATTAGGTTTTAGGCAGTCATAGAAATCGATCCAGGCTTCTGTTGTAGCCTGCTTTAGCGCAGAGAAGTCAGTTTTGTGTCGGTGTTGACTCTGATCAGGATCCTGGGCTCGTGTGTGATTTTTCTAGACGGGGACATTTGAGCTGAGGTTGTAAATGAGAGAAATTTAAACACGTTTCTCGGCAGTCCGTATGTTAATTGTGCCGACTGTTTGAAACGCATGAACAGAGGCGAGTGAAACGCGTCGATTTGTCCTGTTCATGTGTCACTAATGATCCAGTGATGTTAAATAAAAGAACCCAATAAGTTCAAAACCTGTTCTGGACTCTGGATTGTTTTTCTTTTTCTTTACACGAGCACATTCAGTTGCATTGAGAAGAAGAGGAACGTTGCAAAACGTGAAATTTTTATTTGCTTTTAAAATAAAAATAAATAAAATGAATCACCGTAATGAAAACTTTCATATCTTATCAGGTAAATTTGGTATTATTAGTGAAAGAAGCTGCGTTCTGATATTTGAATGAAAAAGCGTTTGTGTTCAAGTGTGAATTTTATCCACTACGTGGCAATGTTGAGCCGACATAGTGTAGGACTCTGTTCAGTCGCACTTTCTTGAAATTCTGTCTGTCGTTTCTGTCATGTCAATACACAGTGTAATACTTTGTAGTATCTTTTTATTGATTTTTTTTTTTTTTTGTTCATTATTTTCTCTTCTTTGTCTGTAACTCATATTTTTAGAGCCGGTCTGGGATGTAATATATTTTTTTTAATGTACATATATTCCCCTAGTTACAATTTTTCAAAGTTACAATGATTTGCAATGCGCTAAAAATTGTAAAATATTTAAGATTTGGAGTAGTGTAACAGCATACGTGATGCCTCACTCTCTCCCGCAACTCATAGTTCCCTTGTGTATCGGTGTACTGTACAGTGCATTACTGCGTTTTTTTTGTTTTTTTTTGTGCGTGTGTGTGCTTCAAGAGCTAATTTTAATTCAAAAGCATGTCTTCTAAACACCCCAACATGTCTCCTACAGGAAAAGACTCCTGGGTAGGCTAGGCTAAGCTAAGATACCCAAGCTACCTAAGCTAAGCTAAGCAGTTGCTCGACATATGATATTCCCCACTTACGATGGGTCTAGTGGAACGTATCTCCATCGTAACCCGAGGACTACCTGTATAATGCTCTTATCAAAAACACAGGCTTACAAAAAGTAAAAAAAAAAACAAAACAAAGATGTAACCTTGAGAGGAGAATTTGTCGACTAAGTTATGGAAACTTGCAAGAGTCTAGTGAATCAATGTAATGGTTTTTTTTTTTTTTTTTAAATATAAAAATCTCACCCATGGGTGTTGCAGTCAAATCGGCAAACGGTGCACAGATTATGCCAACAGCTGATTATTATTATTATTATTAATTTTTTTTTTTTTATTATATATTTTTCCCCCTTAACATTGGAACATTGTGTGAAAATCATGAAAATGAGTGGTGGTGGTAGCGTCATGTGCCATGCATTTCATCGGCAGGGACTGGGGAAACTGGTCAAGGTTGAGAGTAAAGTAGATGCAATTGGACACCTTCCAATGCTAAATCCCAAAACCTGTTCCGGTCTGCGAGAGACGTTAGACCGTGGAGGAGGTTCACCTTCCAACTGACTGGCATACTGCTGAAGCCACACTGGAGCAGATCTAGAATCTAGACGTGTCAGAATGACAAGCCTCAAGACGATTAAGATCTATGGCAAGAGCTTGACGCCCTGTATGGTGATCTCCCCAGGATATCAGAGTGGCCTGGCGCAGACTCTGCCTCGCAGGTCATTGTTACCGGCATGGGGAGCTCCCTGCTAGCCAACTTGTCCTATGGGATCCAGCACACGGCAATCGTCGCCTCGGCCGACCATCAACAACTCTGGTAGGCACTCTGCAGAGTGACACCAGGGTGACTGACCCCATTGAACTTGCAGCCTGCATACCGGATCACAGAGATTGGACCTTGCAAGGCATGAAGCTCAGCTGAGGCCTCCCAGATGATGATGATGATGATGATGATGATACACGAGCTTGAGAGGGAAAAAATCTGCAAAAAGGGGAAGAACTATCAGGATCCAGATGTACAAATCTGATGTATCCAATAGGACTTGCAGCTGTAATTGCAGTGAAATGTGGTTCTGCCAAGTATTGACCTGGGGTAGAGGTATACATAAAGTATAAAATCCCCTATTAAAAGTATTGGAACATCAAGGCCAGTTCTTTTCTTTTCGCTATGCATTGAGTATGTCCAGGTTTGTGATCAAAGCATGAATGTGAAATGATGGATCAGGATTTCAGCTTTCGTGTCCTGAGCTCTTCATCTAGTCGTGTCAACTTAAAGCAGGTCACCTTTTGTTTGAACACACCCAAGTAATCAAAATACATTGGAATGTGACTGACAGGTGGTTTTTTTGCCTTGTTGCCTAGGTGTTAACTACAGGTATGACTTCAGGCTTGGACAAAGTTTCAGGCTTTAATGAGGAGCCATACAAGGATTCAGGCATGGACACGGATTCAGGCTTTGACCTGGATGCACGCTTGCGTTTCCTCTTTTTCTTGGATATCTTAGAAGGATCTGAGGTGGTTAATTGCTTCACAGCCACCGGAGGGAGTCCTGCAGCGGGTGCCTACCTTTCAGCCACTGGGGGGGTGCTCTGAAGCAGGTGCCTTCCTGGCACAATCACAGGGTTCTGATTTCTCCTTGAGCCATTGTTGAAGTAGTAGGGTGGCCATAAACCCATTCTGCATCCTGCCCCGAAACGTTCGGTCACAAACCCTTGGGCACACGCTGCTAGTGAGATAAATTGGAGGGAGTGTGTCTGTCTTGAACGTGCTCCAAGGACAGGATTCATGACTCTAGTTTACAATCCACTTTAATTGCTGATAACTTACAAGTGACAAAATCCACTTCTTTTCCCTAAAATTCTTTCCATTGCACATTACGAACAGCTTGTACAATCCAAAAGAATAATAATAATAAAAAAAAGAATAAACGCCCTTTGTTTTAAAAGCATCAGTCTTAGGACAATTACAAATTCATGAGAATAAAAATAAATAGAAGAACTGCGTAAAGTCTTGTCATTAAATCCTTTAACAAAATATATATCAAAAGATCATAATATACAATACTTGCTAGCATTTAAGACAAATACATGTGAATTACTTTAACCATGTACAAAAAGTCAAAATCCATAATAAACCTTGGATTAAAGCTAGCAAGTAATGTCCAAGATTTGCTTTGTTTGACATTACAATGTTGTATTCCCCCCCTTCCACTTTGAGCTGTTTTGTTTACTTGGTTTTTGCATGTTTTTTGTAAGTCTAAGTCTATATATAAATGTGACCACGGTGCACCGAGTTGACGCAGAGGAGTGGAAAGGTTCACCCAGCTCAGAAGCAGACATGAAGCTATTCTTTTATGTTTTCTTCCTGTTGGCCAGCTCTGCGTCGGGTATAATAAGAGAATATAGTTACCATCGGAATACAACAGGTGTCACCTGGGATCAAGCTCAATCATACTGCAGAGCAGTTTACAGAGATCTGGCAACCGTCAATACTACTGAAGAATTCAACACACTCGTTGGTGTCGGAAATAAATCTGTGGCAGGCTGGATTGGGTTGTATAGATCATATCCACTCACCTGGAAATGGTCTGATGGAGAACAAGTTTCTGTCTCACTAAGTCAACAGATCAGTTCTTTTACTGGTTTTTATGATCCAATACGTAATTACGCTGCCATATGTGACGGACAATGGGTGATCGATAACTCCGAATGGCCTCATTCAACGTACTGTTATAGATTTTTGATTTTGGTGAATGACAGTAAGACATGGGAGGAGGCTCTTCAGTACTGCAGAACTCACTATACTGGTTTAGCCTCTTTGCCCTATGCGACACAAGTGCAACAGGCAAACTTGGAGCTTGCTCTGACCCAAACAGACAACGTGTGGACCGGCTTACGCTTCATAGACGGAAGATGGCTCTGGCTGAGTGGAGAACCTCTTGGGAACCTGGTTTCCTTGCCAGCGTGTCCTGTACAACGCTATCGTTGTGGAGCGATCAACACCAAGACAAAGGTCTGGGAGAACCATGACTGCACCGAGAAGCTGAATTTCCTCTGCTGGAAGTGAGTCATGAACGTTGAAGATGTTTAATGGGTTCTGTAAATCTTAATCGTCTTGTCTTTACTGTTTTAAGATGGCAGGTTCATGCTCAGATCTGTACATACATACAATTTACATTCGACTCTTGATAAAACGTTCTAAGTATATTATATGACAAATTGTTGTGCATCTTACAGAATAATACGCCAGAAAGAGCCTAAAATAATGCATGACAGATGTACTCTCTCTCTCTATCTCTCCCGCCCTCTCTCTCTCTCTCTCTCTCTCTCTCTCTCTCAACAGATAATTTTCCACAAAGTGGATCCTCCTTCAGGAAGGATATGAGATATACACCTAGTGCAATACTATATACAGTAAATTCATGTGTGTTTGAGATTTTATTTAAAGGTAACAGGGTTTTGAAGTCATTGTAGGCGCTGATATAGCTACGAACCTAAACAGTAAATGGAAAAATGGATGTTTGGTGGTGGCTTTGTTCGCTGTTTGTTTGTTTGTTTGTTTATTTATTTATTTAAAATATCATATCATGATGTTGTCCAGTAAATTTGCTTTAAAATATCCTTTCCTGTAGCCAATAAGCACTCTTGGAAAATTTCTACATCATTGCTGCTGCAATATCTCTCTTGAAAATAGCAAAAATAAAAAATCCAAGCAAAGTTAAATTTGCTCTTCGTTATTTATCACACACAGTTATGCCGCACTGTGACGACTGAATTGTTATTAATGAAGGAAAAATATGATCTTGTCCACAAGGTAAAACATTATATATATATATATATATATATATATATATAAAATAGTAAGAATAATAAATAAACAAATGAAAACAAACAAATAAATAAAAAAAAACCTTGAATGCATGATTTCTTACTATATAACACCCCAATATAAATAAATAAATAAACTGATGGTATTCTTAATCTGTATCCTAGTGAACCAGGATTTACTGACAAAGACTTCAAGACACTTATGTATATTGCTCTGAGGACAAGGGCGTCTGTCAAAAATATAAGTGTCTGCCATAAATGTAAATGTAAAATTATTACTATAATGGTAAGAATTGGGTGCTCATGGTGAGCGTCCTCCTCTATGCTGGGAAAAACAATATAAAATAAACACAAATACAGTCCAAACTGGCACGTGAAACTATTGTTTAATGCCATAAATGTCACAGCAATGAAAAAAAAATTCACGTCTTTATTCTTTTTTATAATAAGTGCTTTATCCTGGTCAGGATTAGGGAAAATTCACACCTACACCACGTCATCCAATGCAACTTCTAGCACACTGTTCATCGAAGGGTGAAAACAGGAGATCCCAGATGAAATTAATTAGCTCTACTGACATTTTTCTAAATCTTAGGTAGATGTACAAAACCTAGTGTACCAAGTTTAAAGAGGTTTGTCCATTCATGGCCTTGTTTTCCCTTTTGTTTAATTCAGGAGTCTGTAGGGCAAAGTAAGAACAATAAATAGTTGCATGACTTATTACATTACATTACATTACATTACAGGCATTTAGCAGACGCTCTTATCCAGAGCGACGTACAGCAAGTGCCTTTTAAGGCAAATTTTACATGATCTCGTGGCCATTGGCAAACAGGCAAATTTTTTATAGCTTTAAGAACCAGGAAATGTGAATATAACCTCATTTAATAATAATAATAATAAAAAACCCAAAAACATAATAAACGACACAGACAAACAGCCCAGGTATGACTTATAGGGTATTCAGAACATATTGTGTAAATATAAGAGATCAAACTTTGTTTTTTTCTTTTTCAGAACTGCAAGAGCAATATTGCGATAAGGAAAAATCCTCAAGATTACTTGTCTATTAGGCAAATTCTATCCACATTTTACAAGGTTACATTACAGGCATTTAGCAGACGCTCTTATCCAGAGCAATGTACGACAAACAGGCTGTAGTTAAATATGCCAAAGTTAAACCAAGACATATTGTGACTGGGTCTCACGGTTTCTCAGGACATTTGGGTTATAATGCAGGTCTCCTCCTTTGTGGGAAGTGTTGGGAGAATGCTGGATGCCATATTTGGCATTTCTGTAATTTATGAAGTTTGCTTTTTTAGCAAAGAAGAAGAAGAAGAAATAGAAATCCTGATAAAAGTTTCTGAAATATCTTCGGAAAGCAGAAATAGACTTTTCACCTAGCTGAACCATTACGATCACGAGACCTTCTGGTCTGAGCGCACATCTCAATCTGCAACATGGCCCCAGGACCTTTCCTGCAGTCGTTTTATTAATGCCAAATCTTTTTGTCTGAATTCCTGTGTAGAGTCAGAACGCAGGCATGGTGGTCACCTGTGAATCCTTAGTTGTGTCTAAAAAACGTGCAAGATGAAATCAAGACTGTTACGTTACGTTACGTTAGCATCATTTGGCAGACGCTCTTATCCTGAGCGACTTACATTTATCAAATTTTTTTCAATTTTATACAACTGAGAAATTAAGCGTTAAGAGCCTTGCTCAAGGGCCCAACCTTCTGATCAGTAGGGCGACGTCTTAACCACCGAGCTACCCCTGACCGGAAACAAGATTTGCCAGTAGTTTAAATTACAACATAAGTGGAAAATTGAAAACAATGAAACTAAGTATTGGTTTCCCAGACACAGACTAACCCTAGTCCAGTGGATCAGTAGATTAAATTGGCTTTTGTATGAAGATTTTCCATTTAGGGAAGATTTCCTAAGTACAGATTAAGCCAAGTCCTGGATTAAACTGAATTTTAAATGGAGAATCTTCATTAAAAAAAAAAAGAAGTCAGTTTAATCCCGGACTAGGATTAATAAGTGTCCCCTGAAACCATCTCTAATAGAAATAGGGCTTAGAATGGCTGGCGGTAAGGCATGTTGCTTTACCAAACAAGACATGCAAAGGAGAACATAATGAAACCAGGAGAAAAAACATGGGAAACAGATGAAGGAAGAGGGTTGCCATGGCAAGCCAAAGATGACATGAGTAACAGGGAGATTTGGGGACAGGACTAAGAAGCACACAGAAGAGGGCAGTATGGTCACTAGATCTCAGGAGAAACAGACGGTGATGTTCCATGAAGTAAAACAGGCCATGTTCACGGAGGTCGGTGGAATCAGACCAATAGTGGAGATAATGCAACCAGAGAAGGGTAGAAATGTGGGCGATAAATCTATATAAATGAGAAACATGTACTGTGGGTGTATAACTTTGGGGCGAGTTATGGCTAAGCCATGAAGGGCTTTCAGATCCAACAATTTTTGAGAGGATCTAGCATCTGAAAACTGGATCCCTTGTTGCCATCAAAAAAGAGTAAAAAAAACCAACAACAACAAAAAAACACATCTTTCTGTCTGCAGAAATTTCAGAAAGAAAAAAGAAAAAAAGAAAACACAAAACTGAACACATTAAAAGAATAAATCTATTTAAACAATAATTAAATATTTGGATTATGTTTAACGTTCTGAACTTTTCTCATTTAAGGGTAAGAAAGGCACTGTATAAATCTTTATGATAGTTATTATTATTATTATTATTATTATTATTATTATTATTATTATCTGAGAACTTCATACCTTTCAAGGGTCTTTTTTCTGTTCACATTCGCACCGGCGGTAGGAACACTGACTAAGTCGCATTGCATTTCCTCCATCGAATACAGGCCAGATTTATAACTCTGGACTTCACTGTCGCTCCATTTGTCCGTGTTTTTTCTCTCTTCATTTTACTGTTAAAATTAAGAGCGGTCATTTAACACACCTAACGTGTCTCATGGATTTAAGTCTGTCCCCAACTCTGAAACTTTCCAACCAAACTGGATTCAGCTGCTCAACACGAAGACATGACGATTTTTTTATGTAGACTATCTGACAATTAGAAAAGTCCACTAGGGATGATTTTACTTCAGTAATTTTAATGATTTTGACCGACATGCCACATGATCCCCCTCACTTTGTGTCTCCGGGGAAGTGCGCGCCCTGTACCTTGTGTTTTGTTCACCTGTTCAATGCAAAGATACAAAAAGTTTTCATTTAGATCATCTCGCAATTAGAACATCCACTGGTGATGATGTTTCTCCCAGTGTCTTTAGTGATGGTTTCGATCAAGATGTCACATTTCCTCCTCTCCTCTCACGCCTTCCGTCTTTTTTTTCTACCCTGTAGATTTGCGGAGTTAGGAGAGGCAGCACACACACATTTCGGTTGAAATCAAGCTCTTATAGCCTTTTTTTCCCCTTTTATTTCACCTTTTTATTTTAAAAAAGTGCACCTGTGTCATTTTCGGTCTGTTTTATCTGGTTAATGCGCACTGACTGAAAAAACTAAACAAACAAAGAAACGACTGTGTGACTCACAGAGTCTCACTACTCTCACGTGGCTTTTTGAAAGCCAAAGCAATGTCACCTTAGAAGTTGTGTGTCAAACAAATTCATAAATTTGCCTTTGGTGCAAATTTTACTATGGAAATCGGGGCATCGATGAAATCTTATGTATTGGGACTGCCACTAGGATAAGGACAATATCTGGCACTTGCAAGCAAACCTAGCACTAAACCTAACATTATGAACTAAAAAAAAATAAAATAAAGAATAATATATAAATAAAAATAAATAAAATAATAATACAGTAATTACGTTCCGGCACGCCCCCCCGCGATAGGTGAAATCCGTGAAGTAGCGAGGTTTCGTTAATTTTATTATTTATATAAATTTTAAGGCTTTATAAACCCTTCCCTCTCTCTTATTAACCTTTTCCACACTCTTATAAACACGTCCTACGCTCTTAAACACTTTCTACACTCTTAAACATACGTCATTTTAACAACGTGTAAAATTCTACATGGTTACTATATGCTGGTGAGCTGACTTCCTGTTTATAGGCGTCCTAGCCAATCCTAGCGCCCCCTCACGGTCACCTGACCGGTCCGCCTGACAAGCGGACGTGGCGTAAACTGCGTTTTCATTGTGTATTCCGCCGCTGGTGAAATACATACTGTATTTTATTTCGATTTAATATTCTTTTAATATGTTTGAATTAACATTTTTAAAAAGTATTTTTTATATTCCAGAGTCCCGCGAACTTAAAAAAAAAAATCCACGAATCAAAATTTGAAAAACCGCGATGCACCGAACTCGCAAGAGGTGAACCGCGATATAGCGGGGGATTACTGTAATAATATCAAAGAATCAGAACAAAACTATTGCGTTACGCATTTAAACAATGTATCGAGAATTTACTACAAAAAGTGAGAAAAATGCATCTGATTATATCGCCGATTATGTCTGATTAATGGTTTATCTATTCCACCTATTCATCTATTTTAAGTTTTGCGTTTTGAAAATGCTTTCTTTTCCACTGGACCATGTGTCTAAGAGCCAGATTTCTGACATTTAGCAAGGAATAGTGCATTTACCACAATTAATATCCATCCATCCATCTATCCATCCATCCTCTTATCCTCTTACAGCATAACTATGAAATTACAAGAGAAAAAGGAGGGAAAAAACAGAGGTCCCAATAATGAAGAAGGTCATTTACAGTAAAATCACATTAATAAAAGAGATCATTTACAATAGGTGAAAATCCCAAACTAGGCGTCGCGATTCCATGTGGTGTTGCTTGAGCTACAAATGGGGTCACAAGAGAAACTCACAAAGTCCTTTTTCGGTCTTTTTAATTATTTTCCAAACACATAATAGAAATCTAGCAAAGCCAAATTTTGTGTGCTACTTTAAAATCTTACAGGGAGTCACGTTCCCACAAGTGATGTTTAAATGAATTATTCTTTGAGTCTTTTCCACATCCTGACATGGCGTACTGGTGTAGGTCAGTAATAGAGAAATGGACAAATCTCTCCTGTGCATCTGCCTCTGCTAACCAGACTAGTGTTGTGTTTCAAATGGCATATTACGGCGTTATTTTAGACCGTTATTAAGCGCTAACACTAGCTGGTATTCCTATTACAGTTTGTATTTGAATTTTCAAATCCTCTCATGTAGCTTCCAAACCAGGGACCGGGTTACTGGGTTGAAGCCCTGGGTTTTTATTTCGACAGCCCTGAATCTGTCCTGCTGGTTGTAGGTTACATTCCCGCATGGGAATGGTGAGGCTTCGACAAGTTTGACCATTTGGGCGTGTTCAAATCTGACCCTCGGCAATGCCCTGGCCATTCCGCTCACCATTCTCCTTAACTCTGCAGGCCTGCTGATCAACTGGCTCCTCTTGGGAACATTAACTGCTGCAGAAATGTTTTTGTAGTCTTGTCCAGATCTGTGCCTTGCCACAATCCTGTCTCTGAGCTCTTCAGGCAGTTTGTGCTCTGATATGCACTGTGAGCTGTGAGGCCTTTTATAAATAGGTGTGTGCCTTTCCACATCATCTTCAATCAGT
>JAQMCW010168061.1:0-11215 GCA_030068335.1 Chrysichthys cranchii
ATATATACACACACACACACACACACACACACACACACACACACACAGATATATATATATATATATATATTTGCAGCTTCTTGAAATCATGTATTAGCTATTAGATTATAGTTTTATAATTGCTCTACTTGCCTGATATTTTGTCTTTTGAGAGCAGTTACATATCAAAGTAGGTCGGTCACATAACTGCTTTCCTATTAGGTCTGTCACATAACTCTGCTAGTCAAGATGCATGTCTGTCAAAAGACTAGATATTTATCTAATTTATTTACCAAGAATTGAAATGGCATTTAAAAAAATGCCCATCTATCCATATCCAACCATTTCAAGATCACTCCTTTCATTACCAATAGGTTTTTATTTATATATATATATAATAATATATAATAAGTATATTCGGTTCCATTAGAGTAGATTTCCTTCATGTTTTGAGCAGAGGTGATGTAAAAAGGGGCTAGGTGGAGATAATTCGTAGGGACTGGGGACCCTTGATGACCCCATGGTGTGCGAGATGGGGGGAGTAATCCCTGACATTTTAATCTCCTTATTGTCCACTTGGGCCAGTTTTCTGGAGTTACTACTGCTGCACTCGGCTTTGATCTGGAGAATTAACGCCATCTTTTTCCTATTTGTGATCTTATTTGCATACTCAGCACGAGTGATTGACAGCTCTCCTAAACGTGTCCTCATTTTATAAGCACAAGTGGTCTTAATAACTGATGATCATTCTCATGATGATTCTTAGTTCAGTTAAAGGTCCAGGATATAACCAGTCTGTAATTATTCCATATTTCGTTTGCTTTGCATATGTTTGCTGTTAATGTTGATGGAATCCTTGTCGGATCTGTCGCAGTGCATATCGACACATCCTTGTTTACTTGCCTATATGCAGGATGTGAATATCCCAGCAGTCCATTAAAACGCCATTAAGCCATTAATTATTTACACAAAGTGAGACCATTAGGGCTCTGTAAACCACCAAATGCACATTCAATATCACTGGTTAACTGTTAAACCACTGGGTCACTTTATAGTCATAACTACTCATAAAAATAAATACATTACAAAAAAACACCAAACACCATTACTAATATTTATTTCCCATTATAAATATTATAATTTGACTGAATGATGTATTCTCTATAACAATAGATCGAACAGTATGGTTATAGTTTCCTTTGTGAAACTTACACAAGGACTTATATCGTAAATGTTCCACTTAAACAGATGTTTTTTTATGGATGGAATTTCCAGTGTCAGCATTTTGTAACAGTCAGAGGAAAAGCTGTTATTTTTTCATCTTATTAGAAGGAAGAGAGATGGAAAAAAACCAGATGCAGATGAAACGACTACTATAAATGCTAACAGGAACCAACTTGTTTTCTGGATGTTTCACAACATTAAAAAGCATGATTTGTCATTGATTAATAAACAAAAACTGTTAGCGTTGGACGATTGCTGTTTTATAGGAGGAATAAATCACTCTGAGCTGTGCAGTCATCTGAAAATAATCAACTAACATCCACATCAGCTCAAGCAACCTCTGACTTTATAAACTCTTAGATCAAACAATCCAACACTCGAGATCAAGCTCAGCTTCAGATGGTGTCTGTGACCAAACCCGAGCCGTGATGCTATTTACGAGAGCGCGTTTCCCACTCGTGTTCTTTTCCATCAAAGAACGCTGATCTGAATATTTGGTCCAGAGCCACGTTGTATAAAGAAACATGATGGAAAAAAAAAGAAACAATGAGAGCATTTAGCTTGTGTAACCTTTTAACCCGACCTGATATTCCAGTTTTTAAAAAAGATGTTATTATATTCCAGTTATTAAAAAAGAAGTGCAGTTTTTCAGTCCAGACTTTCTATATGCATCTGGAAAGTAAAAGCCAAACTGAATCCAACTGAATGTGTTTAACTCCAATGTAATACCTACTTCAAAGCACAATATCTGTACAATACAATCCTTAGGCACCCTACTTTTATAACATTAAGAACAGCCTCAGGCAGTTCATTCATGGTCATGAATGCTTTTGGCAGAAGATCTAAGAGTCCTCATGGTGCGAAGCAACAAGGCTGGTTGGGATTTACATGCATTAGGTAACCTACGCCATTTGTTAATGAATAATAGAAACGAATGCCCTACTAAAAAAAAAAAGTCCCCAAATGTTCCAAGAAGCTAAAAATGAAACAGGAGTTTGTCCTGCAGCATTTCCAAATTAAACCAACAGGAAGTTTTATCTCCAGACCTGATTTGAAGAAGCTGGTTCATGACAACTGGACGAGTTAGAACAGATATGGCAAATTTATGACCCAATATCTCCCCCATTATTAATAACCTGACATTCTACTTTATCACTGTTCCAACTATTTTTTTATTTTATTTAACTAAACACTTTGCTGCTATAAATAGAAATTCCACTAGATGGCCAAAAGTTTGTGGACGCCTAACCATCACAACCATAGATGACTATTGAACATCCCACTCCAGATGTAGAGCCCCTTTGCTGTTCTAATAACCTCCATTCTTCTGGGAAGGTTTTCCACTAGGTTCTGAAGCTCGGCTGTGGGGATTTGTGTTCGTACAGCTACGAGCGTATTAGTGAGGTCAAGCGATGATGTTGGGTGAGGAGGTCTGAGATGCAGTTGGTGTTCCAGTTCATCCCAGTACAGGACACCTGAGTTCTTCAACTCCAAACTTGGTAAACCTTGTCTTCATGGAGTTCGCTTTACGCACAGGGGCATGGTCATGCTGGAACAGGTTTGTTGCCTTCAGTTCCAATTAAAGGAAACTGTAATGCTACAGCATACCAAGACAGCCTGTACAATACATTGCAACGTGTTTCCAACTTTGCGGTTAGACAGCCGGAAACTTTTGGCTATATAGTGTTTTTGTCTTTTCCATTTTGTTCATTAAAGCTTTCTTTGTAACGATTACTTGTTAGAGCTAATCAAGACCTTTACCCAACAGAAATATTTGGGATACAGCCCCAATCGCATGAAGGCATGCTTTTCTAAATTTCATCCTTTTTGAAATCTATCAAAAACACTTGAGTTACATATCGTAGTTAAATGAATGAAGGACCAGCTCAATAAGCAAAAAAAAAAAATGAATTTTCATAAATAAAATCAATTAAAAATACAAAAAATTTCATTAAAATTCATGTAATATCTGTAATCGCTGATTTTTTTGTTGCTGTATATATTTACATATTTATGTGTCTCATTTTTTTTTTAAAAGTGTTTTTCAACTTGTTGGATGCATTACACAATACACTTTCTAATTAATTTTGTGAAACATGATGAATCCTTTCAGACGGCTTAAAGGCCATCAGATTTGGGGTACTCTGTCACTTGTGTTTAGTGTTGAGTGATAGTCATTGACTTGGCAGTTTCAAGAACTTAATGAAACAGTAATTCTAGTGGCCTGTTTTAAGATTACCAATGCTGATTACTGATTTTGCTATTAAACTGTTACTTACTAAACTGTTGTTACTGTCTTTTTAGTGTCACACAATGATTTGAATGGAGTTGAGCCGTGTGCAATTAAAATGTCACATGATCTCAATGTAAATGCAACTATTCCTTAAAAGGTCCCAGAGTTTTAGCTAAACAAGTAGCATCAGGAAGACCAAGGAGCTAAAAATCCAGGACAAAATTCTGTAAATGTATCGATTCGAGTTTGGTTGTAGAAAATATACAATACTCTGTACAACAATAAAAATATTTTGCACATTCTAATGTCAGACATTTTGTGAAAATCAAATATGAGGGAGAATCAAAGAGTAACAGCAATTTTTAAATGATGTGATAACCCGGACAGCAAATGGCAAAGCATGGAGTGGAGACATCCGTCTTGTCCAGCAAAGAAGAAATCCAAAAGTCAGCCCTCCCTCTAGAAAACCGTGTTAACGTTCTTTTGGGACATGAAGGTTCCTATTCTGGTGCATTTCCAAGCACACGGGCAAACAGTGAACAGTATATATTACTCTGCATTGCTGCGAAATGAACTTCAATCTGCAATTCACAGCAAAAGAAGAGGAACGCTGTCCAAAACAGTCTGGCTGCACCATGACAATAAACGTCCTCATACAGCAGCAGCGGCAGGACAGACAGTGTAATGGATCAGGTTCCAACATCTTCCACGTCCTCCTTAGAGCCCGGATCTGGTGCCGAGCCATTATCACATTTTCGGTCCACTGAAGGAGGCGCTGCACGGTCGCAGATTCATCTCTGATGATGAAGTAAAGGAAGCGGTGCTCACCTGGCTTCAGGAGCAACCGAAACCTTCTCTGCAGGAATCCAGAAGCTAGATGAATGAGTGGCATTTTCAGTTTCCCACAGTTACTTCAGTTAAAGCTGTTCGATGTATTTTGCCTTTACTTTTTGATTCTCTCTCATATTATGGAATCCAGATTTCATTTCAAGGTTGTAAGAGTATAGATTGCGGAAAATGTTGAGATGGGGGATGAATACATACACAGGGCACTGTACCAGAAACAATGCGGCAAGTCGTTACCCAGCTAACTAACATGAACTGAAAGTAGTGTTTAGTTATTTAACCATATTCATTTAATGTAAAACGTGACATGATTACAGTGGACCAAGCTGGTGCTCCTTTTGCCTGAGACAACAAAAGCCCACGTCAGGTTTGGGCTCGGTCTGAAGGACTGCAGCAGTACTGCCATGCCAGGCATTGGGAAAAGGTTAAGAACCTCTGAACTAAATGTCTAAAGGCATGGGAAAACACTGATGCTTTTTATAGCTTTAGTGCCACTGCTTACGTAAGAAATTTAGTGTGAAGTGCTGGTCCAAGAAGCAAGTGATATTCTGCCAGCGGATTTTATTACTTGAGTCACTGTGCAACATCAACACTGGGAACAACCCAATAACTCAAGCCGTGTCAACTGTTGGTGTTTACTATTTTCACTTGAACTCACTTGTTTAATCTTTTGCCAGTTTACGGCTAGTCAACAAACTGGAACCGACACTGAACCATGTCAGATGGTTGGCCATCTGTTGCCTGTTTGGCCATCAGTGTAGTAGTGCACTCAGAGCAGCCGGTGTACAGTAGAGTTTGATATGAATCAACCAAAGGGAACGAGGAAACACTATGACATATCTGAGAAATAAGTATGGGAAGAAATAAGCATAACTGTATAATTGTATTCAATAGAAAAGAAATAATTTATGCTATATTTGTGTACATTTACTTCAATATATATTTACTGCAGTCGATTTTATTTGTTTTGCTTTTTTTTCTTCACTCATGTATTTCTTCTTCTTCTTCTTTTTTTTAATTTTATGTCATTTCTGGCACAACACCCAGCACAGAACTCTATTTGCTACCAAAAAAATATAGCACCTAAATAGGTCAAAAAGCCTATTCTGGGACACAGTACAACGGTCTATAAAAAGTAGCACCATCTTTGCTTGTTTTTTTGTTGGTGAACTAGATATTACACAATCATGATTTTGATAACCAAACCAGTGCACTAAGCCAGCTGTGGGCCGTGTGCAAAAGCAATTGCCTCTAAAACCTGCCTAGGATGAAGTCCGAAGCCTAGGGTAAAAGGACTCGGGTATAATCTGCACGGCTCCATTCACACACCAAGCTATTATCATATAACATGCGTCTAATAATGACAAGCCCTATTTAGTGGCACACAAGACACAATGGTTCGCCTGAGCTGGTTTAAATGAATTTAGTCTTTACCAGGTGCTCATTTCACATGACACATTTGCAGGCTCTACAGTGCTGTATGATGACTCACCAATTTTAAGAGACCCATCATCAATCCTGCTTCTTGCTGCTTTCACGTGTATGAGCAAGTTTAGGCACTGGCTGGAACGAGCCATTTCTTTTCCTGAGCCGGAACGCAGAAGAGGCCCAAAGGTTCGATTATATAAGTCATCCGCTCAGAAAAGAGTCACAGATTTCTTTGAAAAGAATGTTTGGACTGTTGGAGTGGTCCTTAACCAAATCAGAAGTTGAAGGTTCAGAGATCAAAATGACATTTGGCTTGTTCCCCACAGTGCTTAACCAAATCCAGAGTTCAGAGATCACACCGGCGTGTTCAGGAAAAGTAAACATTTTTCTTTTTCCGAACAAGACTTCTTTTGCAAGCGTCCATATATACGGTCATAATCAAGAGACTGAAGAGCAACAAAACAGACAATGCAGACTATGCAGAGCTGAACGGCACACCTGACAAACCTACTGTCCGTTTACTTCTTAGCTTCAGAAACCTATTTTTGTGCTTTGAAGGCTGGTAAGTTCAAACAACAGATAGTTTAAAAACCATATTCCCTAAAAAAAAAAAAGAAAAAAGAAAAGAAAAGAAACACCACCTGTTGATAAGATATATCTTTTCAAATTTAAAGCACACCAGAAAAAGAGGTTTCTCTTCACCCTAATGCCTGCACTGACTAATGACACCACTCTTAACATCTTGGTCATTTCCCCGGATCCATCATAGAGGCTCCTCTTGTACTACTTTGTTACCTCAAGTGTAGTTTGTTAGCCAACCCCTCGAAGGCCTGAGAGTTTAGGTTCAGATGATTGACAGATAGGGTTCATGAGAAACCTTGGCCAGGAAATTTCTTGAGGAAATCTGGCAAATGAAGGTCCACGAAGTACCCACATGGATACAAAGACTTCCCAAAAACAGTTTATACCTGACAAACTCACACTTTCCTTCAGCGAATGATCACCTGGATACTGCAGATTTGTATCCAAGAGCTGCTGCTGTACTCTAAAATACTGTTTTTTGTCAGCCCAGGACTCTGCTTCATAATATGGTCACACTGAACACTTTTAGACTTTAGAGTACACAACAGTGAATGAGCAAACAATTTATAAATCGCACTATCCAATCCCCCACAAGAGGATGGGTTCTCTTTTGAGTCTCAGGGTGTTTTTCTTTTCCACAGTTGCCTCTGACTTGTGTATTAGAGATCAAGATCTACATTTGGATCCAGGTCATTGTTTTGTTATAAGCAGTTGCTTGGGGCCCCGTTATGCAAATAACACTTAACAGTTATGCAAATACTTTTTTTTTTTTTTTATAAAAAAGGCACACGTTAGTAACATTTGTTGAAAAGGTTTACAGGAGAAGGAGGCCTTTATTTGTCACATATACATTGCAGCACAGTGAAATTATTAGTCTCTCTCCCCTCCGCATATCCCAGCTTGTTAGGAAGCTGGAGTCCAAGTGCAGGGTTGGCAATGATTATGGTCCCCAGAAACAGAGGAAGTTAAGGACCTTGCTCAAGGGTCCAACAGTAGCAGCTTGGTGGTGCTGGGGCTTGAACCCCCAACCTTCTGCTCAATAACTGCAATTTACACAGATAAATTAGGAAACTAACATCATGTGTTCATGAAGACAGCATGAGCATGAAGCATTCATATCTATACAGGGTGGAAAAATGCAAAAAGGGAAAAAAAAACAGAAGAGGAGAAGTGGGCATGGGAGATAAAACGTCACATCACTTTGTCACCTTTGCTTGAAAAAAACCAAGCAAGCAGAAATGTTGAAGGGTTTAAGAATTTATTTTACAGGTAGTCCTCCAGTTACAATGGAGATGCGTTCGGCCACACCCATCGTAAGTCTAAAATATCATATGTCGAACAACTTTGTTGAACCACTCAGCCTAGCTTGGGTATCTCAGCCTAGCTTAGCCGAGCTTATGTAACCAGGCTGAAATTTTGTTTATAATTTATTGTTTTTCCTGTTTGTTTGAAACTTCACCAACAGCTTAAATGTTCTTTTATTTGACTAGTTAAAATATTTGTTTTTAGAACCCAGTCCCATTTAAGAAAAAAGTGCAATTGGGAAGTGTGTGTATTCTGGGTACTGTCACTTTAAGACTGCCGTCTTTAAACCGTTGTTTTCTTCCTGATTGAGGAAGAGGGGAGTGTTTAATGCTGCTCATGCTGAAAAGGAACTGTAAAATTTTAATATGGTAAAATGAGTGATTGTGGAGTCCTGTTGTGTTGTCTTAGTTTTAAAGAATATGTAGTTATCAGTTGAAGTTCAGTTGTTTTAATATTTATTGCGCAGAGGTTCGTATCATGCTCCACGGTGCTACGAGGTCTTTATGTGCTCTGTTTTGCTAACAGGGAGACTGATATTTTATTGTGTGGAGCAAGTTAACATGTGAGGCACAGCAGAGGTTTACTTCTTTTATTTGTTTTAAAGAGAACCCAGCACCACCACAATAAAGTGAATACCAGTTCCAGAAATGGTTCCAGCTTGTCTTCCCTCTCACATACACTCACAGAACACACAACCCAGTAATGGTGGCATAGAGGCCGGACACACAGCGTCCGTGCTTCTCTGCAAATTAAACACCATTACACTTAGCATTGTGTCTCTGAGCTCCAGCCAGCCGCGACACCCCACTATACAAATACTGAGCTCCGGCTACAGATAGCCACGGCTGAAGCTGTTCTGTTAATAATCACAAAAAAACCCATGGTAACGCACTGTACAGTACACTGATACACAAGGTAACTCCATGAGTTGCGGGAGAGAGTGAGGCATCGCATGAGGTGAGTGATTCGGGCATTGTACGCGCACTTCCGGGTGTCAGCAGTGTACTTCTGGGCGTCGTCTGAATGTCCGTATATGTCATATGCTGTTACGCTGGCCTGCCAGCAATGCCTGCCCACAAATTTTAAATATTTTCTAAATATTTTACAATTTTTAATGAATCACAATAGTCATCATAACTTCAGAACTGAATGTTTGTCACGAAGTGTAGGATGGCTGCCTGTACGTCAGTCGAGGATTTATTCGTTGGTCGGTACAAAATCTGTTGGGGAATTTAGTTCGTATGTCCATTTGTTCGCCATCTGACGCGTTGGCGAGCTGAGGGTCCACTGATGTTTGATTTTCTTTGACTAAATTCACTTCAATTAAACATTCACTCTCTCTCCATGTGAAACTGCACTAATTAACCAAAAAGAAATTTTTCAGAAACTTCCTTTTCAGCCCTTCCTAACTAAGCTTACAGTACATGACAGCTGATGGACCTGCATTACTTTATTCAAGTCAGTTATTTGGATCAACTATAATGTGTTTACTTCAAAGAGCAAGCGGATTAAGATTGGAAACAAAACAAAACAAAAATAATCATCACTCGTCCACCTCCACTCGGGCTGCGAGTGGCCACTTGTGATGGATGATTCAAACTGACAAAGTGGTGTTAAAACCAGGTTTATTTGCTTGGCTTCTCCTTAACCGGCCTCCCTCTAAACCCATTGAAAACCTGTGCTCCCCCCCCCCCCCCACGTTTGTGTCACATGCTGGAGAACACACAGGTTCGTGAGCACATTGTCGTTGGATAAAGACCTTCACACGGGGCGTTCGGTTTCCTTCAGTTCCATGTGAATTAACAGTATTGGCGGGGGGGTGTCGAGCTCTTAGAGGTTATGAATGTGGCACGGTGGTCACGCGATTCAGAAAAAGAGAGCATGCAACATGGCATAAAGGGAGTGCGTCGCCATGACGACCGCGTTTTGCCCGCACTCACGTTCCCTTCGGAAATGACAGCCTTTTAAAAATGACCTTCAAAGTCACACACGAGAATCTTAAGCTTTTGTGTCTCTCGGGAACACGAGGTACTCGGATGAGTTCAGAGCATGATGTGGTAAAAGCGGACCAGTAGGAAGTTTGCGAATGATGTTTGTAGTACATTTCATATACATTTAGTAACACAAACACGTTTTGATGTTTAAAGACGACACCTGAAGGACCCTGACTACGGATTAGCTGTAATCCTTTTCGACTATGGCTTGTTTGAGGGAATACCTCACTTCCTGTAATATGACCTTTCCCTCTTTGGCCATGAGGTGGTAATAATACTAGTCTGGACTAGAATCGGCCGCCGTGTATGGTCCTTGCTTGTAAAGGTTGTCTGCAATGCAGCAATGAGACCGGACTGGGAAGGTGTCCGTATATAGTTTCCCCTATTAATTACCAAAAAAAAAAAAAAAACCCACACACCACACACACGCACCCCAGAACATTAATATGTTAAGCAGAACACTGGCATTCCTTTAATCTGCTATGAAAGAAAGATACTTAAAGCTTCTAAAGCGAGGACTTAAGAAAAAGTGAGTCACATCCTGGCCATGATCATCACAATGTACTGTAGGCTGTTTGTAACCTAGGGGACGTAATGAGAACATGTTGTCCTTTCAATTGTTTGTGTGTGTGTGTATGTATGTGTGTGTGTAATGAACTTGGGTGTCTCTGTACTTCCCTCTAGTGGGTGATGCAGTTACTTACTGAAAAAGAAAATCAAGTCCCAATTAATTCTCCGTGGCCTCATTGTGCCTGACATTAGTGTACAGTACGAAGTGAAAGATTTCTCAGAGCTCATAAGAAGGTGCGTGGACTTGTTTTTTTTCTGCACTAAATTTGTCCAAGCAGCTCCAGTTATTTGGTACCTAAAAATTCTTGCAGTGGTGTAGGTCATTTCAGCGCACAGTAGGAAGCAAGACTGAAAGTAGTGATTGCAGGGCATTTTGGTCTATAGACCTCTATAAACTACAATATACTGAACATCTAAATAGGTCAAAGCATCTATTCTGGGACTCGGCCCTACAACCTATGAAAAGCAACAGCTGCTTTGGCTGTTTGGTTTTTTTCCCCCCCTTTTAAACTGGTGGACTAGTTTACAGACACCAACACAGTGACGACTGAAGTACCGGGTCAAGTCCCTATTCATTCTGCGTGTTCTGTAAGTTCTGCGAAACGCTTCAAGTTAATAAGACTCCATCATCCGCCATCACTTAGTTAATGTTAACAAACCATAAAATGTCAGCATGAGTACTGTCCAAGTATTGTTAAAGCCGTATGAACAACTGTAATATAAACTAAAATTATTTTGTTAACATTAGATTGTTACGTTTTGTTTTGTTTTTTGACAGCTCAACAGCTCTTGCTCTCAACAGCAAGATATTCACATCCTGGGCTTATTTTGTCACCAGAGTTCAAGCCGAAGCTTCAGGCTGTACAGTGAACCCCCGCCTATCGCGTGGGTTACGTTCCAGTGTCCCCCCGCGAAAGGTGAAACCGCAATGTTGCGCTGTTACATTAATTTTATTATTTATATATATATTTTAAGGATTTATAAACCCTTCCCACTCTCTTATTAACCTTTCCCACACTCTTATAAACACTTCCCATGCTCTTAAACACTTTCT